>JAFVLL020041126.1:0-14733 GCA_021397915.2 Tor tambroides | reverse complement strand
GTTTTTTTTTTTTTTTTTTTTGTCTGTATTTTAATGGTTTAAGTAAAATGTGGGGTTATAAAAAAAAAAAAAAAAAATCCACACCTCACTTTTGGCCACTGTTGTGTTTGGCGGGGTTAGTGCCAGAATATGTAAGACTGGTCCATTGCTGCATTTTTCCAATTTTCCAGCCAAAAAAATGTAATTACTACTTTCATTTCTGCAGTTAGAGCATTGATTGTTGAGTGGAAGAGGTTATTAAATTTCTTACTTTGTCAGTTACAAAAAAAAAGACTTTTTGATCTTGACAATCAAGTTTGTATCATTTTATCAACTCCATATCATCATATAACTCCAATATGTCATATCTTCACTAGAAAGTGTTTATCTCCTCCTCTTTGCTGTCATCTTGTTACTCCTAACCATGTTAGGAGACCTCTTTAGCTCTCTTAAATAATTTAGGAACTGAGACCTAGTCTTAACACTTAGGAACCTTTATGAATCACTCTTATTCTTAAGTCTAGGAATAAGAGTAAAATTACGTCATTCTTAGAATTTTTACACACTTTAGGACTAAAATTTTGTTCTGAGCAGCTTTATACATACGGCCCCAGATGTCAGTTTATTGGAAACTTCAATCCACTAACATATGGTAAGAAGTTGTGAAAATAACTGTTGAAATAAAATGGTTACAAAGGATTATTAATGTTGTGTTAGTGATATGATGAGACTCTTTTCACATTTCCCATTACATGATACACTGAGATATGTCTCAGTAATCAGCTATGCTATGTAAATACATGCTTTAATATGATATTACTTTAATGGTGAGTTTTGTGATCAGAACTGCCAAAAACACACAACTCACCACACCTATGATTTATGATGAAATTTTTTTTTATTCTGCTTGCAACGGAGGTAAAAATAAAAGGTATAATAAACTACTATCACATTAGGAAAAAGTCATCTCAGTACCCTAACAAAAACACTTAACGGATATTAGCATTGCCGCCTTTATAAAAATAGAAAGTAAAAATCAATATTTTAAACAGCGGTTTTAGTAATTTAAAAAAATGATCAATTTCAAAATAACTTAACGGAATACAGTGTGTATTAGTATGTTTCTTTCAGAACACTTTTACAAATTAACAACTGAGAATCATCAAAAACTGAGAGTAGACTAAATTATTGTATAAAGTAGTGTCCTATAGAGAGTATTCCAGTAAATGTTCAGTGATACCATGCTTTTGGTGGTCCTCACTGTCACAATAACTATTAATAATCATTCAGTTGTATAATAAACACTTTTTTTTTTTTACCTGTTTTGAAGGTCAGAAGAAAAAGAAGTAATAAGAGTAGGTGATTTACTGACATTGTGCTAAATTAAAAAGATTAAAAACTTAAAAAGAAACAGAACTCAAAATGACTGCCGCCGCATTGACTTCCTAGTAGATACGGAAGTTCACCTCCAGACTGATGAGAGAAAAAAACAAGTTCCTGCTGAACCTCAGAGGTTCTGGGTTTTAATCAGAAATAAAACAAAAAGAGCAATAAACCTAAAAAAACTAAATAATGGAAACTCAAGTTAAGTGTAGAGACACATTTCAATAAACATCTCTCTTATCTCAGTATTAATGTGTAGGTGTTTGCATGTACTGTACCACATCAATCACTCAAAATGTGTTTAATTAACTTTTACACAACTTTTAAAGAAAGACAGTTTTGCATACAACAGCTTCACACTTCAACTTTGTACCACATCCTTCCTTTCTCACAGCAACAGCGCTGGAATAAACCACTTCTGAATTCAGCAAAATACACTTTCTGACGCTTTTTACACTCTGCACATTTTGACACTGACATCAAGGTGCATATAGAACAACAAATTGCAAAAGGCTACAGAGAGGAAACTCTGTTGCTTGGAAACAGTGAGATGTCACAAGAATAAGATTTAGCTTAGCTTTAGTCTGTGGCGGAAACATGTGCATTAAAAAAAGGAACCAAACTTTCCAGTGCTCAGCCAGTTGAGACACTTCCTACTCATACTCAGCAGTATGTGAGCTTACTAATTCACTACTGAAACACAAGTTGTTTAGAATGAAAGAAGGATGAGAAATGGGAATATCCTCACAACCTTATTTAGATGAAAACAAAAACAGAAACTACTCTGGA
Source organism: Tor tambroides (assembly GCA_021397915.2). NCBI lineage: Eukaryota > Metazoa > Chordata > Actinopteri > Cypriniformes > Cyprinidae > Tor > Tor tambroides. The sequence continues at coordinate 12,582 of JAFVLL020041126.1, read as the reverse complement.
AACTAAACATGTGGTATGTTATCGCTATATACAGTATGTAAAGATCTGCATACTTAAACCACACACACAAAAAAAATAACAACACAATGTCAGACCAAATAGCATCTACAAGCAAAAGATGATTGATCTTTTCTCAGAACTAACTTCACTTTTTTTTTTACACTTTTAATTAGTGTTTTTTTTTTTTGGTGGTTGGGTGTCAGTCAGTTGCCCTTATACTTCCGCTAATGTTTTCACAACCACAAGCACAACAACATTTATATTTTTAACAGTATATTTACATTAATGCATTTGGCAGATGCTTTTATTCAAAGCAGCTTACTTTGCATTGAAGGTACTGTATACATTTTAATAGTTCATTAATTCCCTTGAAATATAATTTAAAGTGTGGTAGTGTTATCTTTCTTTTAAATAAATGTCACTTAGATTTTCTGTTATCTAATGCAAGTAAGACATTAAGGGCCAAACTGATTAAACACGGCAAATCAGTGTCAGACCGTAACCCCGTAAACATGCTGAGGGGAGTGGAAAGTTCTGCAGGTCCTAATCATAAATGTCCCTATGTAATTCAGCCTGAGGGTAGCATTCTAATGTTGCATGACGGGCTCTAACTACACAAGTAGATGTTATTTTAGAATGCACACCTTATTAATTGTGTTTGAATATTGATTTAGAATGTTATGCATTTAGAAAAATTCAGGAGAGGAAAACAAAGCCACTAGGATTCTCAGAATCAACTTCTTTCTTGTAAAAACAACAAACTTTATCAATATGCAAAAGAGATGCAGAGATGCTTCTCCAGCTTGCAGTATTTCTAGATATGAAAGATAAGACAAAAAAAATGATCAGCTTTCCCAGTGTTGACTTACTTTCTCTCATTTATTTTCTGTTTCTTCATCTGTGAGTGTATTTACAGGTCAGAGAGTATACAGTATGTACTTAGATTAACAGTGCATTAACCTTCTTTGTGTCAGTCTTCCAGCTCATTGGGTCGCTGTAGGTACATATGATGGAGTCACTACTGCAGCTCAGTCTTAGAGTGTGATTGTCAGATGATGTCACTTCCTCTTGTGAATAGCAGCTACTGTCTTAGATGGAGATGACGATGATGTTATTTCCTTTACATGTAAAGCTACAGGGGTCAGGACTGGACCAGTTTGAGTTTACAATCAGGACTGGAGCTTCCACTGCAATTGAAACACACATGTATTAAAATGTTTAAGGTCACATTAAGTAAACTAAACATTAAGAATTAAAAATTAAATTTCAGAGAAAACTGCCCTTCACTTTCGTGATTTGCACCAAAAGAAATCATTAATTAAATATTTATCATAGTAAAATTACAAGATTTTGTACCTTTGTTGTATGTACGTAAGAAGAACAAATGACAGCAGCAGCCTAAATGCCATCCCAGCAAACAAAAACATACAATGATTCTGTGCAGGTAACAATGAAGGAAGTTAAATACGTGAAAGAAGTAATGTGACTTCAGCCTCATAAACACGGAAGAATCTCTGTATCGTTTCCACTTAGCTTTTGCTCATTTGAGTTCAAATGAAAAATCATGACTGTGGGAGGCAACTAGTGTTCATTCAAACCTAAACATTTTCGCATTACAAAAAACAAAACAAAACAAAACAAAAAAAAACAGGTAACAGTCTAACATGTCAGTGCAGTTGTATGATGCTATATTTAGCATTGGTTTGCTCTGTTGTCTAAAACATGGCTGTTTACAGAAATCTGACTTCCTGATTTCAGTTCCTTACTCATGACTGGTCCCCCAAAAGTTTTTAAACCTCTTTTAGTTTGTACATTAAGTCATGATTTATGATTGGTCATATTATGTTTGTTTGTTCTCTTGTTTTAATTAAATCAAAACAAGGGAACAAATTAATTAGTGTGTACAAATTCTTAATTTGTGACCATGATTATCTAAAACGAAGGAAATAAGTTTAAAAAACAAGGGAACAAATTCTTACTTCGTGGGAATTAATTCTTAGATATGTAGATAAATATGTATGTAGATATGTAGATAATATGTAGATAAATAGATATGTAGATAAATATATTTTTGTCTGCATGATGAGCGGGTCTCCGTAAGGTTCATCAGTGTTTTCTCAGGTAAAGATATCTCCAAGACTAAGCCAAGAATCAACAAAAAATAAAATACAAGTAATTAATTTAAATACGATTTTAAATAAATAAATAAATGTTTCACTTGACGAGAAACATATGGCCGGAAATAAGATTAAATGTCGCCATCTAGTGGTTTTCAGTCAAAATGGACTAAAAAACTTGTAATTTGGCAACTCTATAAAGTAATATAAGTAATGTTTGTACTGGATATGTTTGAATTCAAATGCATACTTTGTTAAATATAACATGAGAGGTGATGTCAATATTATACCCATTTTCTGATTTTCATGTGGAGCCGACCGGGGTTAGATGTCACACTCTTTTTCACTTCCGTTAATATTGCTCACCTTGGGGTTATTTTTTAGAAGTTATATGTTCAATGTAACAATATCAAATTCAGAATTCATACAAAAAATTAAGAATTCGCACAAAAATATTAAGACAGTTTGGTTGTGGATGTTTGAAATCAATATATTAAACCAATGCTAGAGAATAACTTAATTGGACAAACAACTTTGGCTGAATATCAGAACAGCATACCTTTTTTTTTAACCATATAAAGATATGGCAGAAAATAGTAAGAGTCTGTAACATGATGGTGACTATTGTAAAGGAAATACAAACATGACACAAGAAACAGGAACAGAACAGGGCAAAAGGTAATTTTAATAGTCCGTATAAAAGTACAGCAGTAAAGTAAAGCACAAAGAATACAAAACATGGGATATGGAACAAAAGATGCCATTTTGAGATCAAGCCTTGTGACAACTTCCCCACGCATGACAAATAGCTAGTTTCATTTTAAGTGTCATCAGATGAAATGGCAGACGGTGTGTTTGGTTGTTTGTATACCACTGAATAAATTGTATGGTCTATTTCAGGGGGGTTGTAGGTTTTTGGTGTTGTCCTAATGTGCAGTAGACTGTGATGGGTCGTTTATCTCCTGTTTCCTCTCGTGTCTGGTCTTCAGCCTAATGAAATGCATAGAGAAAGTGTTTTGTTTTTTTTAAATCCCTCACTGAAATTTTATTTTTTTTTCTGAGTTGTAAATATAGATTATTGGAGTACGTTTTACAAAAAAAAAACAAAAAAAACATTTAATTTCTTCTACTTCAGATTTTCAATCTGAACAGGTTGTTTTGTGTCGATGTGATTATGGGAACTAAAAAATAAGCACTAAACTGGAAAAAGTAGAAATGTACTCTACTGTAATGCAATGCAACTGTACTGTAATGTACTGTAGTTTAAGATGAATAGTTGTTCTTAAATATCATTTCTAGTAGGTTACTTACTTAGGATGTTTAAATTATCTGATAAGAGGATATTCAGTAAGGCAAGAACTATTAAAGATGGAAGAACACAGTAGTCTACAGTATTAAAATTTACTAAAAGAGAAAAAAATAGCATAAATCTGTTTTCATCATTCTTTTTTTATTACTTTACAAAAGCAGTAAAGTACTTAATTGATCAAATTGTTGAACAGAGATCAGTTTTTCATAGTGTATGTATGTGAGGCAACATGGACATACTTTTTTATACTTGAAGTACAGAAAGACTGAAAGACATATGTAGCAAATCAGCTCAAAAGGGAAATGTATATAAACAATTACAATTAATTATGAATAAATACAATTATTTATATCAGCTGCCAGTAGTAACTGTAGCAGAATTAAATTTCCATCAACTAATCTGTTTGTCCAGCGAGCATTCAGTGTAAGTTCATATCAGCTCTAGGAAAGGATCTTTTCGTGTCCACAGAAAACACCGTCCTACAGTATTAATGCATTAGAGCATGTAGCAAGGATCGGAATCGTAAAGGGACATCAATTTGCAAGGCAGAATCAGAAACTCATGTAATTTGTGCACAAGGGTTTACACCAACTAGTCTACTGAACAAACGAACATACAATCACTCATACATGGGGAAAAGTGCAAATGGTTGAATGGATGATGGATGAAACCATCAGGAAAACCAGAGAATGAAGCTATGAAAAGAGTCAGTTAACCACCTGAGTAAAACCATCAGCACCGTTTATAACGGGGTCTATAGCTTATACTAAACCTCTGTTTCGTTTAGTTAAATGTACGATACTTGCATTGCCTCTGTCGTTGACGAGTGTCCAGATGCAGTCTCGGATGAAAATCTTGATGGTTTCAAGGTTTTGGACTCGCAATCCCATTCTTCCGGGTTGAAGAGTGATGAATTCCAAAGATATCCTGACTCGATGGTGATTGGGAGTTTCTTAACAGGTAGAAAGTGAAAAAGAGCTAAGAAAGAGATATGCTGAGATCCGAGGATCTTTGGTTGAATGGAAAGTCAAGGCCGGAGGCCTGGCACAAAACTTAAGGGTTGCAGAGGAGCTCACATCCTCATCTTCTCAGTATCTAATGGCGCTTTTCCACTGCATGGTACGGCATGGTACGGTTCAGTACGGCTCACTTTTGGGGGGGGGGTTTCCACTGGGTACAGATAGCGCATAACTTAAAGTTCACTGGCATATGCATCCTTTTGTGCAGATACAAGTTGTAATGTTACGTTTATGTTATGTATCTAAGTTATCTGATTAATATCATAGGAAGTGTCAGAACGGGTTTCAGTTTATTGACATAAAGTCAGCTTCATCTCAGGCAGCTATTCTTTTTTAGATGCTTCTGTTTTTTAATAACATTGCTGCATCATAATTGTAGGAGCCAATGTGTTAATGTCGATGTATTTTGGGCTGTCACCACTTGGGGGCAGTATGTGCACATAGGGTTTTTAAGTCTATGTTTCATTCACGTAGAGCTAGCAGCTTGGTGCAGGGAACGCATACAGTTTTTACCACACTTCGGGAAGCTAAGGTGTCCACCATTCATCATTGCAAGTATGTATTTATATTATGTTCAGCACCAGACTGAATTACATGAATACTGGACATAGCTTATGCTACATATTCCAGCAGCTCTTCCGCAAGTTAGTTATTGATACAATAATCATAATCAACATTCTAATTCAGTGCCATATTATTTTTTATGATTCAGCTTTCATAACAGTTCCTGTGATAATGCTGACCACATGGCCATGCCCGCCCCCCCCCCCCCCCCAGCCCAGTACTCGATTAATCGTTTTTTAAACCTATTGATGATCGAAATAAGAAATTACCAAAAATGCCCATCCCTACTTGCTATAACTGTGCAAAGTTAAAAACTATTAAAACCTTTTGAGTAATGGATAAAGTACATGCAAACACAAATTTTGGTCCAGCATATAACTGAGATGTAGAGATGTTTGCTGAATGAGAACAAATGGTGAGATTAATGTTTTAGCTCAGCTTAGCTCTGTGGAGGAAGCATGAGCACTTGAGCACTAAAAAAAGAACCAAACTTTCCGGTGCTCAGTCAGTTGAGACTGCACTTCCTACTTAGCAGTATGTGAGTTTACTACTTCATTAATGAAACAAAGGCTGATCTGAATGAAGGATGAGAAATGGGAATATCCTTATAACATCTGATTCAGGTGAAAACAAGAACTATTCTGGAAAGTACACACATGATATTATAGCAATATACTGTACACTCTTAAAAATAAAGGTGCTTCAAAAGGTTCTTCAAGCGATGCCATAGAAGAACCATTTTTGGTTCCACAAAGAACCATTCAGTCAAAAGTTCTTTAAAGAACCATCTCTTGCTTACCCTTTTATAATCTGAAGAACCTTATTCGCCACAAAGAACCTTTTGTGAAACAGAAAGGTTCTTCAGATGTTAAAGGTTCTTTATGGAACCATTCAGACAAAAAGGTTCTTCCATGGCATCGTGAAGCACCTTTATTTTTAAGAGGGTATGTAAGAATCTGCACACTTAAAGGGATAGTTCACTGAAAAATGAAAACTCTCATCATTTACTCACCTCAATTTGTTCCAAACCTGTGTGAGTTTTTTTCGTCTGCTGAACACAAAAGAAGATATTTTCAAGAATGCGGGTAATCAAACAACTGCTGGTCCCCACTGGCCTCCATGGTATATGGAAAATAAAAATACTATGAAAGTCAATGGGGACCAGCAACTGTTTGATTATCATTTAGAAGTATTAAACAATATTAGTTAAATAATGTAGTTAACTAATTAGAACAAATGGAATCATATTGTAAAGTGTTACCCAAAAACCTATATTAAATGCGGGTGAAAACAGGGCCATATATTTAAAGATTATATATATTTAAAGACCTGTAATATTTCTATCTTGCTTAATTTTACAAATAAATGTTTCTCATGGCTATAAGAGAGAGAAGCATGACACCTCACCTTTATTTACTCATACTCCAATGATTATGTAACTCCAATTAATATTATGAGCAGTTTCAGAGCAAAAATGAACAAAGAAGTCAGAACACTTTTAATTAAACAAGCAAACAAACAGTTTAATGGCAATAAGACAACTTCAACAAAACAATTATCACCGATATTATCACTCATTACTAATGATACTTGCCATGATATGTTAAAAATATCTTTAAAATTATTGTAAGATGTCTATCGACAAACACAGTTTAACATATTTAACCTCTGCTATTTATGCATAGGTTGTCTGCCCTGCGTGGATTTACACACTACTGAATAAATTGTATGATCTGATGATGGCTTTTGTTGTTGTCCTATTGTACTGTAGGTGGTGCTGGGACGATTTTCTGTTTGCGCCTGTTCCCGTATCTGTGAATATATGTACAGTATATATAGTAAATATATAAAATAGTAACAAACATATTTAATTGGCCTTTTGACGTGTATCTATCTATATTTGTAAGGTTTTGCATAAAAAACATCTGCATGAAGAAGTAAATGTGTCCCTCTCTTTCTTACCTGAGGACTAGGCATTGTCTGACTGGTATTGTGAGTTTGTTTGTGTTCCCCTGTAAATCCATACACAGTTTGAGGATTCGCTGATTTCTCCAACATCTCCAGGGGTCTTTGCACTTCATTCCTTGGCTGCAGAACAATCCAGTCAAACAGTCATATAAATCCTTTTGTACATGCACATTTGCATTTAGACTCTATGGCTAATATTGGGTGGACACCACCTTCCTGCTGAACAAGTTTGAAAGACTTCCAGTGAAGTGCATAATTCTAGAGAATTATGTGTTAGGATTTATTAATTCATTCTTGAATTAAGAGAATTAATTTTATATGATGGCTATACAAAAAATATCTGAAGCTTACCTGAACTTCTGCATAGACTGTCTGATCATTCTGTTGAGCACCTAAGAGATTTAGAATAGAATAGATTTAGAAAGTGACTTGCATACCAAACATCATACTGAGGCTACAGTCATTTCTATTTCATTAATGCAGACAGACATACTCTTTTTACGCTTCTTGTAAGAGCAGCATATTACAGGAACTGCTGTGAAAACCAACACTGATACACCAGCGATGACCAAGAGCCAATGGAGAGGAAAAGAACTGTTGTTTTCTTTGAGATTCTCTTCTGAAATGAAATCTTTCACATTAACAGTCATCAGAACAATCATATGCTAAAGTTAAAGATACTTTGTAGTATTTTGTTTGAGAATAAACTGCAAGGAATTGAAATATGGATGATGTAAGTAAGAGTAGTTATTTACTTTCATGATGTGTGCAAAGTTGGTTAATCTCTATTATTTCATTCTTCCAGCTGACTGGATTACTATAGTTACAAACAACTACGTTCTCTATACAATACAGGGTTAGAGTCTGGATTCCAAATGATAGCACTTCTTTCTGAGTGCAGTTGTTACTGTTGTAGATTTCTCTGATTGTACGATCACGCCCACTGCATGAGACATTCACGATACAGGAGTTAACACTTATGGTGACGTTCCAGTTCAGAATAGGAGAATCCACTGGATCTGAAACATATAGAACACTTTGCATGAAGCTATAGGTTACAGTTCTTTAGATTCGCTAGGACCCATTTCTAAACACTATAGGTCACTTTTTCAAAACTCTTCACACAGTGAGTTCAACAGCACTCTATGTGGGATAAACGTGGAAAGTTGGTTAGGAGAATACTGTGAAGAGTTTTGAAAAAGTGACCTAAATATCGATGCGCATCCTAGATATTGAGAGAGAAAAAAAACTGTAATATGTTAATGGCAGAGGGGAACTGTCAGGGCCCTCTAGGCTCTCAGAGAGGGCCTAAACTATTGTAAATATGACGTTTAAAAAATTGTAAATAGTTTAAAAAGTAAAACAGTTCTAATGTTATTTTAGGAATTCACAATTTGACAATAAACATTTCAATATTTTTTGAGGAAATAAACCCTTCAAAACGGCATATTCAGTTTGTGTTCGAACATGAAGGGTTAAATGAAAGATGCCCTTTTCTCCCTATTACACCTGTTTCACACATACTCCTTTTGCAGTGCATATGCAGTTCATGTGAGTTACGTATGCGGTGCAGAAGCAGCATGGACTCATTTTGCTTTCACACAGGATGCGTTTGCAGTCCGCTCCTGATCCGTGGCTGTTTACCATATACACAACCATTATTTTGATTTCAAATCAAAACATTGTTACTGAAAATGCTTTTTCAGCATTGTGATCCTCTTTTATCACAGTACAGTAATACAATCTTTCATAGACATTCACGTTAAACTCAGTAAATATGAACAACGTATTATTCAATGCATTTGACTTCTAAATTTGCATATTGAGTTGCTCAAGCAAGGCAAGTGGCACTGCCAGACCACAACCGTGTGCAGTGTAAATGCTCTGATCTGTTAATATGGGTGCGGGAGAAATATATGCACCGCATACGCACTGCAAACCGAGTATGTATGAAACAGGTGTTAAGAGTTTTTCCACATAATTTCAACTCTGTGATTGGTGGTCAAGCTATGAAATTACAGAGGGCCAATAGTAATGACCCTCTAAATGGGTCATGGCCTGTTATCATTAACTTTATGGCAAGTTCCGCTGTTCACTATGGAAAACGCAAGCAACATTGTTAGGTGGTCATTGCTGCTAATTTGAGTTGATCTGCAAAACAAGACCTACAACTGAGCTTAATTTGGTGCAGAAAGCCTAAACTTTTGAAAGCCTCTCAACCCCAGCAATTACAACTGATACCACTGGATGACAGCCTCAACGAAGAAAGTAAAGTTTTACTGCTGGAATTATTTGCTGTTTGGGTAAGTTATTTACAATCTAATAGGTCATGTGCCAACTGATGTTATTCTGGCCGTTGTGGCCACTGTTTTATATATTTTAAGCTTTATTTGAGAAAATTAGTAGGCCTATGCACATTTCTGTGACCATTATTCACATTCTGTAATTCTGCATAATAGTTATATTTTTCCCATGTAAGGCCTTTGTCTGTTCTGTTACTTACATTTAATTGGCTGCTGTAGTGTAATGATACCCCCTTTATGGAGTGTCTATTTACACTAAGTGCAAATAGCCCGCCTTGTTGGCAGAAGCTATTTACACAAACTCTGCCCACCAACATGTGGTTGAGTTGGATATCAGACGGCGAGAAAAGACGGCTATCAATCAGCGGTTTCAGTGGCATAGATGGTAAAGCATTTGACGCATTCTTTGCGACGAGAGAGAATAGATTTAAACTGCTGGTTTTATCTGGCCAGAGGAGACAGAGACACTATTTCAACACACTATTTCCTCATTTAATACTGTAAAGCTGCTTTGACACAATTTGCATTGTAAAAAGCGCTATATAAATAATGGTGACTTGACTTGAGAGCGATCCGGGTTCGAAACCACCTTTTGCGAACTCCTCCTCCTCTCTTTTCACATCTCACATCTGAAGGGTATTTATCTTCAATAAATAATCAAAGCGTTGAAAATGAAGTATCGGGTAGGGTTAGGTGTAAGGGTGGCTTTATTGTCCCAATAAGGCAACATGTATTTAATTAATTCTAATAAAAATGATAATTTACACTCAATATGTTATTGCATACTGTTTTATAATGTACTAAAATACTGAGGTGCAGATATTTGCCACTATTTGCAATAAGTAGTATAAATAGAAGAAAATGCTGCTATTTTTACATAGTGTAAATAGAATCTGTCACTATTTGCACTTAGTGTAAATAGCATATCGCTAAGAAAATACTGCTTTTTACAACATGGCCAGTTGCCTCTTGCATTTCTCGTCAAAGGTAACTTATGCAGTACTATAGGCAAGGTCACAGTAAGCTATAGGCTGAATTTAGGCTGAGTTATTTTTTCCCCCGACAAGGAAAGGAGGTGAGAGGGCCATGGTTCAAAAGTCACGGTTCGCTACTGGTTAATTGACTCTTCAAAGAGCGTGTTGTAGCCTGCCCTGGTCAGTTAATGCCTTGAACGAATGCCTTAAAATAAAACTTTAATTTCTATGTCCATCCATTCCATTCAATTTTTTGCTTGTCTTTTCAGTAAATGATTCTAGTGCTTTTCAGTTTCCTTGATGAGTGAGCAGACATTCTATATCTGACACTTTTTTTAGATGCTCTTTTTCAACAACTTCAACAACCTGAAGGATCTGAGGATCCTCAAATGCAGCCTGTGTGTGTTTTGCTTCAAGAGAGCAACCATACATTTGTGTTGTGTTTTACTTTTTTTCTTTTATATGCATTTATTAATTTGTTTATTCTTCATTCATTATTCAATCATAATAATTTATTATTTAATCATTATAGTCATTTATATACTCATTTCATTGATTCATTAATTGATTAGTCATTTATATTATATTATATTATATTGTTGTTTTTTTATATTATTTTTCCATTTTTGTTTAGTCTTATGACTGTGTGGTTTCAAGGGCTGTTTGTCTTCATGAATAAGAGATATAAGAGAATGTTTATGGAAACTCAAGGTTTATGGGATGTTGTTTTGGAGCAGTTTTGGTATAACAATACTTGTTGAATTTGTGTTCGTTAGACGAAGTCTGAGCATTGAAACATATGCAACTAAGACTATTCAGTAAACTCTGCTCCTTTTTATCATCACTTCGTCTTCTGCTTCTGCTCTTCACTGGCTTTTTCCTCAGTCAACTTCTTGGCTGAGAGAAGACTGTTAATAGAGGTTTGGGTGTTTTGGGTATCAGACAAGACCTCCTGTTAACAGGGTTTGGGGTATTAGACTACTTCGGTGACCAGTTGTTCTGTTACCAGACAAAACTGATATTTTCTGACGGGATCTGGCATCCGGGGCTGGATCTTAATTATCTGGCATGGAGGCATGATCTAACAAACCACAGCATCACATGACAATTTGTGACAAGTTAGCATCAGAGGAAATGAAAGCAAATACATTTTTATGAGTAACAATGCTAATATTTACAACTGCATATATACTTGAGATTGGAAAAAAAAATCCATTGTAAAGTCTGTAAGTATGATCCAACTAAAATTCTATCCTCTTTATGCTGTTTGATACATCATAGTGCAGATTCTTTTTACATTCAACTCTGTAAAGGTCTTAACCAGAAAATAAATGAAAAAAATGCAACAGTAAACTTTATTTCACTAAATTATACTCACCTATAACTGATATGTTGTATTCAGCAACACAAATTTCTTGTTTTCCTATTGTAATTGCTCTGTAGAGTCCATTGTCTGCCTTCTGCATGTTCCTCAGTGTTAAAGAGAAGGTTTTATCATTGAAATCCACTCTGTCCTTATATGAACTGTGAGGTTTGATTTCTCCAGATTGATTTAGAAATCTGACTACATTTTCTGATTTATCATTCATCCAGGCTAATCTACTAAAGTGTGGTGGTGTTTCATTTTTTATGTCTAGTTTAACAGAGCTCCCTGTCTGTATGAACACATGGTCTCCAGATCTGGATACTGAGGAGAGAAACATGAAGAAATTGTATTTTTAAAGAATGTATCATGCCTTTGTTTATTTGATTCATGTATCTGCTACATAAAACCTTTTAACCACACAGCTACCTTTGTCCTTTACATGTATTTATTTATATTTTGTATATATTGTGCATAATATTTCCACTAGTTGGAGCTGTTGTCTTAGTTAAACTAATGGCATGTTTTTATTCTGAATTTGGCTCATTCCTTTTCTATTTATTTCTATTTATTTAGTCAATCATTTATTTATTTATTTAATTCATTTATTTTTTGGAAGCCGTTTCTGGCTTGCAAAATGGCAATAATCATAAGAAAGACCATAAAACAACTTCAGAATTGAAAATATGCCATTTTAACAAATCAAAACAGTCCATGACTGTTTTAATAACCAAACAGTGATAGCCAGCCAAAATGGTGTTTATTATTATTATTATTATTATTATTTACTTACTTTTTTTTTTTTTTTTTTATATTCATTTACTTCTAGATCTTTCATGTTTTGGTGATAACTGATAATATTTATAAAGCAAATATGTGACCCTGGACCACAAAACCAGTCTTAAGTCGCTGGGGTATATTTGTAGCAATAGCCAAAAATACATTGTATGGGTCAAAATGATCAA
>JAFVLL020041125.1:0-17277 GCA_021397915.2 Tor tambroides | reverse complement strand
ACCTTATTGTGAAGTGTTACCATTTATATAAATGTATCTGTATACAATAAAGCCACAATACCAGCTACCAATAGGAGGTTTCCGGCCGACAGCAATATTTTGCCTATGTCAAAATATAAGGTAAATTCGGCCCTGTACATGATACTGATTTTTGTTGCCAAATTGGTTTGGAACAGTTGTTGAATAAACAATTAAACTGAACTATTATGCCTGTCTATCTGCTTGACTGACAGTTTTATTGATCACTGAGAGAGCATTGACTTGGTATGATGTTGGTTCAATATAAAAATGATTTTTTTTTTTAAATAGCTTGGATGTAGTAAACTACTTTTGCCATGTTGCTGTAGCTTAGCTTGCTACATTTCCCAGGGCTGTAGCTTTAGTGTAGTGAAGCTTCATTTAATGAGGAGTAACTGTTAGCTTAGCTCACTACATTTTCCAAGTAGCTTGCCCAACACTGGTTAGTCACACCTCATCTTCTCTGACAAAACTGTGAATTTAGACTTTCTTAAGAACATGATGACACGAAAGTGTCATTATTGTTTTCACGGCATTGATTAACACGTGTCTGTAAGTTTCCTTGCAATTGGATTTATGTGTTGATATTGCTTCTATAAGTGACTGAATGCATGTATAAACCTATGGTTTTTCAAAATGCTTCTTACAAATGATAGTTAGAATTTAGTACAATTGTAAAGTTTTATTGTTCATATGCCTACCTTGTTTGTAAAGCAATACAACATTAATCATTTCACTCTGTAAGTGGCAATTCCTAAAGGAATAGTTCACCCAAAAATGAACATTCTGTCATTTACTCACCCTCATGTTGTTCTAAACCAGCCTGACTTTCTACTGCAGAACACAAAAAGATAGATTTTTGATGAATAACCTGGCTGCACAATAAAAATTTATAAGGACTGGGGCTGTTCAGGCTCTAAAATAGAAAAAAACAAAGTGTGGTCCATGATTTGTGTAATACCGTATAAGTCTTCCAGAGGGTTCCCACACTTCTTGATCAGTGAATTTCCATGATGTTTCTATTTGAATTGTTGGTCACACTTTATTTTAAGCTCCAATTCTCGCTATTAACAAACCATAAACTACAACTATTGCCTGAAAACTCCTAATTTGCTGCTTATTAATAGTTAGTAGGGTAGTTGTTAAGTTTATGTATTGGGTAGGATTAGGGATGTAGAATATGGTCATGCAGAACATGTGCTTTATAAGTACTAATAAACAGCCATGTTATTAGTAGGCATGCTAATAAGCAACTAGTTAATAGTGAGAATTGGTCCCTATACTACAGTGTTTCCAAATTGTTTGTAAATACTGAATAAAGTCATTTTGACACATGGAAATTATGTAGTTATTAATCACTGATTTGTGAACCATTTTAACCAATTCATTGAAAAGAACCCAAGCATTTGATCATAAAGATTTTCAATGAAAAATGTCACTATTATATGACTTGAAATAAAGCGCACTGATAATATGATTGATGTTTATGACACTTGCTTTTGCATGTAACTGCATGAAAAAAGAGCAACCAGTACATTATCAAAATTCATTTTCCCAAAAGAAAAAGAAAAGTTTTGGAACAACATGAGAGTCAATGTTGACAGAATTTAAATTTTGGGGCAAACTATCCCTGTAAGGTTAAAAGTTCTGTTATCCACTGGCGGCTACTGCTGTGATTGAAAAATCTAGAAGTGGAGCCGTGACCTAACTTAATTGGTATTAGCTACAATAGGCTACGGCTCAAGATTTATTACGCTTGGATTACTTTGTTTTTGCTTTGTGGAATAAATGTTCAACTTTGTTTACGGATTTGCTGACTCATGTGTTTGGATGACAACAAGCTGGAACTCCGCCGCTGCTGTTAATGCATCTGTGAGAATATTTACGCCCTGTTAGCAGGGGCTTAGAAAAGTGGGTTGTGCTACTACATATCTATGCTGCTGTTACTGTAGCAAGCAAAAGCCAGGAGATTTCTCTCTTCTAAGTCACAAACACAAATATACACGTGCGCACAGACCAAAATGATTCACCCCATAAACACAGAGATGAGGGTTTGGGGGAGAGTTGCATAATGTCTAAGGATTTATGAGGATGTGCAGCATTTTGTTGCCATAGTAACTTGCAATAAGAGGTATTCTGAAATGCCCTATTCATTTTGAAAATTCACCAAACATCTCCAAGGCAAGTGATTATAATACATTATAAACCTAATCTCCCTTTTCCCCCTCATAAAACCATATTTGAAAATGCATTACATGAGTCAACCTGCACATTATTAAAATATCTCACAGCAAAACCTTTGCCGGGAAAACTACGATGCCTCAATATGGTATCTATTGGAAAGGGATCATATAGACAATCAACAGTGAGTCTTTATTGGAAATCTATGAGTTGCATGCAGTGTTAAATTTTAATTTTGGTAACTCTTTAGTATAGGGACCAATTCTTACTATTAACTAGTTGCTCATTAGCATGCATATTATTAATATATTGGCTGGTATTTAGTACTTATAAAGCACATATTCTGCATGACCATATTCTACATCCCTAATCCTACCCAATAACCTAAACTTAACAACTACCTTACTATTAAGGACTAAATTAGGAGTTTGAGGCAAAAGTTGTAGCCAATGGTTTGTTAATAGTGAGAACTGGACCTTAAAATAAAGTGTGACTGTAATTTACATATAATCTTTGATGAATTATAATTTCATCCGGCTTGTACATTTGAAACTGTTTGTCAACTTGTAGCCGTAAATCCCTTCCAGCTGTCTGTCCATTCCCGTTTATTAGTGTAAATACACGGATAGACACACATTATTATTCAAATCCCTACCTCAATATACACCCATTTCATTCCTCACCAAAATCGGCACATGCTATTAAACTGATTCGTAAACAGTGGAGAGAATGAGAAAATGTATTCTTCATTATCTGTCAAAGTACACTGTATAGTGTATTTAAAACTCAAGACTAACTTTCTCCACTATTCATTATATATTTAAATAATCAGTATTCTCCTCACTACATAAATGCATGTTGCACGTGAATCCATGGAATTATAATAATAAAATGGCAATCTGAATAATTCTGTTTCATGATTTAAACTAGAAAATATCCCAGAACCTGTATTTCATTATCATTCTCAGTCCAGCCAAAGCTGTAACAATGGCACTGTTTAAAGCAAAGCGCTCATTGTAATTTTTATTTGTTAAATATGATAGACAGAGAGAGAGAGGAACAATAAATGGATTCGCTTTTAACTGCTCCTGATGTGCACAATGACTTCATGTGCATAAACATTAAAAGGAGGCACATATTAATTAAGCACGCAAAATCCACAGAGAATGGGAGCCTTTCATTGGTCTACAAAACTAATGAAGAGTTAGTGCAGTGCTGTGTTTGAACCTGATGTCAGATTTCCTTTCATTTATTCATCCTCTGTTGTTTCAACTTGCCGCTTTTCTAGGAAAACAGACTTCATTATTTACCAGCACTGATACTGTTCTGTCACTGAAGGACCAACACTCATACAGAGTTCAAGTACAAGATAATGTATGGCCAGACAGTCATTAAAACCAACCCAGACAGGGTGACCAGGACACTGACATGTGCTACGTGGCTACTAAATAAATAAACACAAGGATATAAAATAATGGATAAAGCTAAAATTTAGAGTTTTCAAATTTTGCTTGTAGGTTCAATCTTAACAACCTATGGCATCCTTTAGGCACATTTTAGAGAGAGAGAGAGAGATGTACGGTTTTGTCTGGTTACAAAAGATTTGGGTTGAGGATGAGTGGGTCTGGGAACACATAATTAATCCCGTATGTACCCCTTCCCCGTTTTACCCCCACAAAGTACCATCAGTCCAAAGTCCCCAAAGTTTTTCTAATAACAGAGTCTGTATTCTGCTCTATGAGAGAGTATTCCCTTAATTGTGTATGCATTACATGCATTAACTATATGTATGTTTACTGCGATTCAAATAATAAAAAATGGTTCACCTAAAAAAAAAAAATAAATCATTATTTCCTCACTCCCATGATGTTCCAAACCTGTATAGTTTTATTTTATCCATGTAACTAAAAAGGAGATGTACACCTATATTCCCAGTGTTCCAGAGGTTTGTGTATGAATCGTTCAGGACAGGTCATATTTTTTTGAACAAAATAAATGGTTTATTGAAAAGAACTGATTCAAAAGAAACTCACTGACTCAGTAATCCATTTACAACAGTTCTCTAGTTAACAGCTCACTAGAAGGGAAGATTATCAGTAAATAAATTACTTTCAGTCTGTTCCTCAGACAAAGTTACTGTATGGCTTTAGAGGTCCTGGAATTTAGTGCACAAATCAAATGGACTAACTAAAAGTAATTTTCTTTCTTTTTTTTAAATACACTTTAGAGCTTAACAATCATCAATGTAAGTTTAAAAAAATGCATGAAGACTCTTTTAATTATTATTATTATTATTATTTATTTTATTTTTTTCCATAGGGGTAAAAAATCATACAGCTTTCAAACACCATGACAGTGAGTAAATTATGGAAGAATTTAAAATTTGGGGTGAACTATCCTGTTAACAGGTAAAACATAAAAACACTTAAATTTGTCTAAGCAGTGGTTGTTTGTTCTTGCCTACATAGTAGACACTGCATGCTGTAGTTCTGTAGTCTGTTTCTCTAGACAAAACAATGCCCTCATATGAAGCTCAAGCTTTACAATACATGTCATTCAGCAAGAATGATTCAGAACAGTTGTGGATTATTTTCCAAATACCCTTGTGTACCACAAGTATAAACAAGCCTTGGCTCACAGCACCAGGGCGAAATTCGAAATTAAAATTGGTTGATGCCACTGTGAATTGTATATAGAACAATACAGATTGTTTGATTTAACAGATGAAAACAACAGTCGATTGACCTTGACGTGCCAGTCTAGTCTCATTCTGTCAGTCACATTGCAGAATGCCCTTCAATGAAGCATTCAGCCTCACTTGCCAATAGTAACAACTCAAAAAAAAGAAGAAAAAAAAGTGTGTGCTAGATAGAGACAATAGCCTTTGGGGTGTTTGCAGTTTAGCCTCAGAGCCTGGGATAATAGAGAGGCTAATTGGGGGAGAAGTTCATCTACAGACTGCTAAAATAATCGCACGGGGAAGGCAAGAGGAGAAAAATATAGAAACAGAATGAGAAAATGAAAAGTAAACACCACAGAACAAGGAAAGAGATAATAAAAATGAAAAGGACTAGATGTGCACAGAGGGGATTAAATGAAAACATATGAGAAAAGTGAATGAGTCCTGTATTTAAAAAAGAATAGAAGACAGTATATCCACGTGTGATTCAGCTTTCTGTTAAGCTGATAACAATATTACCGTGTGCATTTTAAATTCATACTGCTTAATGTTACGAGACCTCTTAATCCGCAGAAAATCAATGCCTAATAACCTATGAAAATGTACATTTGCTCTTTTAATATCGCCAGAGGTCCAGTCAGGCACCTCGGGGGCCCTTCTTTCAATTCCCCCGCATTAGCAGTAAAAACCATAAACCACCATTAATGATGGAGGATTTGTGTGAGGCAGTGAGGCGGCTGGTCTGCCATTTGGGACAGAGATCAGCTCTAGGAATGATGTTTGCATGCTAGAGACAGACAGAGAGGGTCTTGAATAGGTCTCATGGATATTTAAAATCAAGATGAGAGGAGCTTGAAGAAAGTGGTTTTACCACGTGAACTGACAGTAGACAAAAATTATTAGATTTTTTTGTTTATGTCTTCTAAACTCTGATATATTGTGCTTTATGATGTTGGTAATACATCTGTGGCACGGTAAATTCACTCTCAGAAAAAAAAGGTACAAATCTGTTACTGGGGCGATACCCTTTCAAAAGGTACAAGATTTTTAATGTTTTAGTTTTTTAAAGAATCATCTATTGCTGAACAAGGCTGCATTTATTTGATCAAAAATAGAAAAAAAAAGTAATACTGTGAAATATTATTACAATTTTCAGTACAGTTTTGTATTTTATTATACTTTAAAATATAATTTATTCCTGTGATGCAAAGTCTTCAGTGTCATATGATCCTTCAGAAATCATTCTGATTTATTATCAATATGCTGATATATTTATTTATTTTTTTGGAAAATGTGACACTTTTTTCAGGATTCTTTGATGAATAAAAAGTTAAAAAGAACAGCATATTCAAAATAGAAATCTTTTCTAACAATATGTCTTTACAATCACTTTATATCAATTTAACACATCCTTGCTGAATAAAAGTACTCATTTCTTTAAATTCTTTAAAAAAAAAACACATTTCTGATCCCAAACTGGCAGTGTATAAAATAAAAACAAAACAAAACTTTCTGGGCCTGAAATGACAAATGATACACAAAATGAAGAAAAAAAGTATTGTGACATTGTTTTTTGTCAGATACAGACCATGTTCATAATTAATGTAAAGAATCACACTAATTGGTTAAAAGTCATTGTAAAAATGATTAAATGATTAAATAAACTAAGTGAATTTAATTCTTGCAGATGACACCTTGATATTTTGTTATCTAATGTAAGGAAATTTAGACAGTTAAGTGTGACTTAAAGGGATAGCTGTATTTGTTCTTTTGAAGAAAAGAAAAGAATATATTTTAAAGAATATTGGTAACCAAACAGATGCTGGTAGCCATTGACTTCCATATGAGGTAAGTCCAGTTGTAATGTAATGGTGATGTTGTTGATTGGATGGAAGCAGATCTAAATGCAAACTCACAGTGGATTGTATGAGAGGAGTGGGGTTTAAAATCACTAAATAATTGGAGATGTCCACAATACGTCACTAGAGAGAAGTCTGTTCTTTCATGGGAAAATTAGGTTTTGATTAAAAATTAGGAGGCCAAAAAACATCTAATCTGTAATATGCATTTACAAAAAAGATAATGTGAATTTTCATTTCATGCCTTTAACTGACATTTTAGGTGTCCTATTGTATTTTGGGATTACTGTATATTGAAGTACTTTGGCATTGTCGCCATAGTACGTTGCCTGCATGTGTCTGTAGAGGGTGTTTTTAATCAAATTTTGAGTGCAGGCTTGTTTGTTGATGTGCTTGCGTGACCGTAAATGTGTTTTTGGCTAAGCCTGTGTGTATGAGCTTGTGTAATTGTGTTGTCTCCGACTGTCAGCTCCACTAAGCCCCAAACCCCCCATACCCACCCCCCAGCACACGGCTGACCTGTTTCCATATAAACACAGGACGCTGGAGGCAGAATGCTGAACGGCGGGCTAAAGCTTAGGCATCCTGAGGATGGACGCCTCCGAGGCTTAGGGTCCCTCATCTCCCAGCGACAGAGCTACCAGACCCAACCGGCCGTCCTCCCTGCCACCCAACTATAATTACCCGACAGAAATGCATGTACGTGCTTACCGCCTGCAGGGCTGATCTCCAGCTGCCGTGATATTAACTCCATCAGGTCTTGTGCTGAAAAGAGCTTTATCCCTCCGCTCTCAGGAGAAGCTCGGCACAGCCATCCCCTTAATAACATACATAATTTCTCTCAAGCACAACTTCTTCTCCATGTCCCCAACAACTGAAATACTGCTCATAGGGAGAGAAAAAAATCAATGTCCCTATCTTCTGCTGCCTGTGTATAAAGCATGGAGAAGTTATTAAGAATGTGTGGAAGAAGAATATAAGATAGAAAGAGACTCCTTCACTGCAAATAAATGATATTTTCAATCAGTATTTTTGTCTTAGCTTTCAAGAATGTCTAATTATCCTTTAAACAAGATTAATTTGCTTGGAAAACAAAATGTTTAAGATATTAAGAATTAAGTTTATTGTTCTTAGTATATTAGCATTTTTTCTGTTTTAAGCTCATAAACTTTTTTTTTAAATTTATGCTCAAAACAAGAAAAAAAACAATCTTAATTCACAACATATTCACAGACAACAAGTCTTATGCAATTTTTTCTTGTTTCAAGGATATTTCGATATTCTTATTGGAGATAGATAGATAGATTTCAAGTTAAAAGTACTGAGATGGTAATGAAAAAGAAATATTTTAATGCTTTTGCGTTCTCTTGCAAAACTTTTGCATTCCCCTGAGAAACCTTGCCTTTGCTCAGAAGACATTTGCTTACTCTCTTGCAAATTTATTGTGTTCCTCCAAGAAATCTACATTTCAGTGTTTTTGCGAGTGAACGCAAAGTTTCTTATAGTGGAACGCAATACTTTTGAAAGAGAAGACAAAAGCTTTGAAATATAATTTTTCCTCCCATCTCATTTTATTTACCAACACCATATCCTTTTAGGGGCACTGTAAAAGTTAAATTTAAATGTAAAATAAATTGTTAAAAATCTTGTGTTTATTTACAAAAAAGTCACTCAATATACTGTTGCAACTGCAAAAATATATCCAGGTACATCATCATGTAAAAAACAAACAAAACAAAGCCTTATTGTGAACTAAAAGCATAACATCTTTAAATGATTGATGAGGGAGCCGTCATATAATGATGTGGCTATGAAGATTTCTATTTCTGGTTAACGACATAATGCACATAAACAGTTATGACAGCCTAAAATCAGTTCAGTTGGGTGCATATAACATCATACAACGTCACCTGAACATATCAAGACAATCTACTGAAGGCATTTTATCAAATAATGTATGCAAATAATATGGAAATCAATTCATAACTCCACCAACATGGTAAATGCGGGTGTATGAAATTAACACACTGATTAAGTCTAAAATATATCTATTTGTCTGGGGACGTACCACAATATCCACATATGCAATTGCCCCTTTTTAAAAAATAAATAAATAAATGTTTGTGTATGTGTGCTTGTGGAGAAGCTCAGTGTTTATTTGTGAGGCACACTGGGGATCAAAAGTCCATAATTCTGCATCTGTTGCTTGTGTAAAGCTCTCATTAAAGCCATACCCACTGGGAGATCAATCTTTGTCGCCCTATTGATTGGCATCTAGATGCAAGACGGCTGAAAGGCAGTGAGGGATTTCTGTGACTTACAAACCTTATGATGTGCAAAGTGTGAGTGAGTGCATGTTTGTGAGAGAGAGATGGAAAAACAAAACTGCAGGACAGAATGCAAACTGATTGGATGAAACGTTCCCCTGAACAGATTACACACCAGCAGACTGATTCGACTGGCTAAACACCCACAGTTAAAGTCATTCTCTCAACAACTCATCTCCTTCTAATTTCAAACAACAACCCTCTCAGCAGACTGATGGTTATCAGTCCCTGCAGACTTAACGCTCACCTCAAAACTGATTTCTCGCCCGTTCACAATCTCCCAGCTGCTAACAGGCTCTCAATGTCCATCTCACCAGCTAACGCTGCGAGGCAGAGAGACCCAAATGACATTTTTTCACCAGTTAGCCATGTGTTCTCACAATAGTCACAATAGTGTGATGTTGCTGGTGTCTCATAAAGTGAATACTGACCAAGGCTGCATTTATTTGATGAAAATTACAGTAAAATAGTAATACTGTTAAATATTATTGCATTTATTTATTACTTATTACATTGATTTCCGCGATGGCAAAGCTGAATTTTCAGTGGTCACTGCTCCAGTCTTCACTGTCACATGATCCTTCAGAAATCAATGTAATATGCTGATTTGATGCTTAATAAACATTTCGTATTATCAGTATCGAAAACTGTAATGCTGCTTAATAGTTTTGTGGAAACCATGATACTTTTTGTCAGGATTTGTTGATAAATAGAAAGTTGAAAATAACAGAATCAGAAATAGAAATCTTTTGTAATATTATAAATACCTTTACTCAGTGTTCGAACTATACCGTGGACTTTGGGGGAGCCAACCTTTATTTTTTTTTTATTCGGGGGGGGGGGGGGGGACTGCGCAAGGACTGCAAGGACTGCGCGCGCAGATCTACGGCCAATGTTGAATCCAATGTTTATATTTTTTCTACGAATCTTTGAGTTAACGTACTAAACATGAGTGGAATGAATTTGCACCGCAGTGCCCCCACACCTTGATGCTCATGACAAGAATAGCATGTATAGTTATCTTTATTGAAGTGAATTAGGTTTAAATCGGCGTCATGCATTAATGAATGATATTTTTGCAATTTTACACATAATAATCCACGATGATCACATTACACAAAACTGAAATTGCACGTCAAAATAATACATTGTCAATATTTTTTGAGACCCCCCCCCAAAATTTCACAAATCACGTTTTCAGGGGAGCCCATGTCTTATTAACGGGAGCCGAGCTCCCCGGTAGTTCGCACCCTGCCTTTACTGTCACTTTTGATCAATTTAATTCGTCCTTGCTGAAGAAAAGTTTGAATTTCTTTTAAAGAAAAAAATAATGTATATTAAAATAAATTCTATTCTTTTAATATACATTATTGAACGGTAATGTATATTAATGATGTTGTATAATAATGTCAACTTCATGGATAATTATATTCATTTTGCCTGACATATACATAAAGCCATCAATATAAAACCATTTTCCAGCTCATTCGATGTAGTTTGGAGACAGGTTTATCAGTAATAGTTGATATTGCAATAACAGACTGGCATACAGTAAAATATGTTAGGATTCACAACATATCAGCAACATATGAATTATTATTATTATTTATTGGTATTGGCCGATATTGAATATTAATTATGCTCCTTTCATCCATTTTTACCTACCTGATCTCATGACGAAAATGCACCTCTGGGAACTTTTTTTCGCAAGACGTGAAATACGTAACAATAAGTAGATATCACTGCAGTTTTCAACAGAAATGAACACTAGAGGCGGTAAAACAGTGAGCACTTATAATCGTTTTTGTACACAATTATGATTACAGCTCCATATGTTTCGCTTTCCGGATGTAACAAGCTTGCTCTGTAGCTCAGCCAGCATGGAATAGGACTTATAGGATGTGAGATTCCTTGGGTACGAATCCCGTCAAAAACATGACTCATGATATATGAGCTGAAAGATGAGAGATTGAAAAATAAGCAAAAACGGCATGCTTGCGATTGTGTTTTTTCATCACATTGGCATTTGCTTTTGCAGATTGTACATTATTTTAAAACGTCACGTCACTTATAGCGCCACTCAACGGACATTGCAAGTCAGAGCTGCGGTGACACCTACAAAACCAACGTCGTATAAAACGTATCATATGTATGTTCATCTGTTTCGGGGGAAAAAAATTAACACTCTTTTAGAGCCACCCAGTGGACATTTCACATCGAATATTGAATATTTCACGAAACGTACATGCCACTACCTATTTCACATCTTGTGAAAAAGTTCCCAGAGGTACGTTTTCGTCATGAGACCAGGATGCTTTTTACATTTAGATTACCTTTGCCTTCATCCCACGCTCACTTAAAATCAATATTTAAAAACACTACTGAAAGAACACTGCTAATCTGCAAATCTCAAAATGCATATTCATTTTTCATACTGTATATGATACTGCACTCTTGTTATTTATGTATGCAGTATGAATCAGGCAGGCAGTGAACTGTGGGTTGTATGTGGGCACACTGTCTGAGGCTGAGATTAAGATTAAATACATTCACAATCAAATCTGAGAAATCATGAAAATGATTTGAATATTTGTATAAAGCATTTCATTATACCATTTTGTAGTCACTGCACGGCATTTGTGACGATACAGTGAGTGTTGCGCACCAGCCTGAGAGTGTTTCTGTGAGTAAAGCCAACAGCAGATGGTGAATGGACACATGACCCACCCTCCTCATTCAACCAGCACTGGTTCAGAGGGGAGAACAGGTGTGTCGTCTGATACAGTCCCCCCTGAAACTTGAACTCGTATTTTCATTCCCCTTCTCACATTCACATGGCCTGTCTGCTGCTATGCTTCACGGCAGACTTTTCCAATTAGTCTCACCCGTGTAACCCCGCTGGTGTCACATGAGACGGTATATGGGCTATTGTACTTATAAAACTCAATCTGACATGAGACACTGCTTTCAATCAAATCACTTGTAGCAAAATCATTTAAGCCCTGAATATATTGAAAAATGACATAAGCATAGCTGAACATAGTAATGTGTCAATTAGTGACCAATTCCTGAAGTAAATCCAGTTATTTCTCACCATATGCACACACACACACACACACACACACACACACACACACACACAAACACACACACTTTGTGTGTGACATTCATTGAACACATTCACTGAGAAAGAATGCATTACATTGATCAAAAGTAACATTAAGGGCATTACAAAGCATTTCTATTTCAAATAAATGATGTTCTTTAGAACTTTCTATTCTTCAAAGAATCCTCAAAAAAAAAAACAATCTAAAAAATATTAGGAATAATATTTTACAGGGATAATTTTCAGGGATAAATTATATATTAAAGATACATTAAAATATAAATATATTAAAATATATTCAAATTAATATATTAAAATTACTTTAAATTGTAATAATATTCCACAATATTACTTTTTTAAATATATTTTGATCAAATAAATACATCCTTGGGGAGCATAAGAGACTTCTTTTAAAAACATGAAAAAATCGTATGACCCCAAACTTTTTGATTATTTAGTTACAGTCTGAAATCTGTAGATTCTAATTGGTGATCTGAAGTTTCCTGTCTTTATTTTTTTTTTCCTCAGCAATAGTGATTGTCTGAGCATTCAAAATTTAGACAATACAACAAAACAAAACATGGTTTTTGTGGCGTGTTTTTGTAACCTGTAGTGCAGACACTTTAGGCCTTAGGCAGCTATTTGGGCATTTCACGTGTGTAATTTCTGTGCCACTAGCATTGTTTTATAGTGCCGCAGAACCAGTTTTTGTTTGGCCAGACGCATGCAAATGAAGCAGCTTGAAGTTGGGTAATAGTATGAAACTTTTATATAATATTAGCTAGGACATCTAACCTGTTACACATGCAAACTTCCAGTTTCCAAAAACTTTCAAAGAAATTACCATACAAAACACAATAGAACATCCACCGAGATGTTCTCATACAAAGGAAGCGAGGGGTAAAATCAGTAATAACAACAGAGTTATTAAGCCACCAGGCTGGCATTTCCCATTATGAATATTAAACTGTGCCTCTGTTGCACTTAACCTGCTGGGGCATTTCTAAGTCATCACTTCTATTTCAGACCCGCTGTTTCCCATGCACTCCATTCTTTTGTATGTAAATCTGAAACTCAAGCACAGACTCTGGTGCGTCTCTCTCATAAGCAGCCCAGTAAATCCCTCCTCATCACACTGTGGGGATTTGGCCTGTAATACTGCTGCCGTGACTCACCTACCGCAAGGAGGGAAGGAGAATTAAAGGAGGAACCCAAGCAAAACCAGGCTTTCAAGTTTGTTCTTTCCTTCACTTTCTGCTCCAGCTCTGTTGATGGGTCAACAGCAAGTTTTCGGGGTGGTCAGAAGAGGTGGATGCAGGTATGGGGCAGTTGTGTCAGTACTGGGTTTACGACTTCAAGCCAAAAGCCTCTGCCTAGGGCAATCTTTGCCCACAGGGAACCATTTGAAGAAAATTGCTCTGCCTGTCATTTAGTCAGCAGAGCGGCACGCCAGAGAGGCAAGCACACAGTCTATTCAAGACTGGTGTGTGTGTGTGTGGCCATGAATGATTGAAATGAAGAGACTCTTACGTTACAGGCTATAGAACAGGCAGACAGATGCACAGGCAGCTTAAGGACTCAAAACATACCGCAGGAGCACCAAGTCTGACATACCAGTGTGTATAGTATCCATTCTAATTAGTGTGTGAGATTAGAATAAATATCCCAAAGCATAATATGCTGAAGAGAGTATGCCAGAAGTCACCGGATGGTCATCTGTTTTCAGGAGATTTCTGAAGTGTGGACATAATTGATATCCAACCTGATTAAAAATACTCATTTAAGGTTATCTGTGTTATATTTTATCTTCATGTGGATGGTGGACCTCTATCATGTGGACCTTTATAAAGATATAAATAGCAAACAGCAAAACAGATACATTTGTCCATTAAGTAACTGCAAAAAAACGCATGAAAGACATTAAGTTATTTATTATTTTAGTTAAACTGAAATGACATGAAAAAATACTATAGTAATTTATAGTAAACACTATAGTGTTTTTGAACCATACTATAGTAAAGTACTTGAATTATTTTGTTGTGATAATTCTATAGTTGCTGTGGTAATATAACAACTATAGTAATATAAACAAATTACTGTACTTAGTTTTCTACAACTATAGGGTATATTAATACACTACAGTTTACTGTAGTAAAAACTAAAGTATACTACAGTATTATTACAGTTTATCAGTTCACTATAGTTAATACTACAGCGTGCTGTAGCATTCATTAAAGTGTTGTAAATACTATAATATATACAGTATAATACTTTACTATAGTATGGTTCAAAAACATTATAGTATTTAGTATAAATTACTATAGTATTTTTTTCATGTGGGTAAAACTAAACTAAAAATCTATAATAAAAAAAACTAATACAAATGACAAAATCATATAACAAAATTACTAAAACTAAATTAAAATGAAAATATAAAAATATTTTAAAAATAAAAAATGAAATATTAAATTCTATAATTGTATTTTAAAAATCTGACTTTATATAATCAGACATTTTTTTTCCTTTCCAATAGGGTAGGGTGAAGTGTTGAGCAGTGTAACTGATTGACAGAATGATTGACAGGCTGAGTTGTAGTGACAGGATGCATGTAACTGTATATGACAAAAATGGCACATGGTTTTAAGAAGCAATTGTATGATGAGGTAATATGTACCAAAGCTTCTATACACTCAAAAGTATGTACTTTTTCTTCATAAAAAAAGAGTGTATAGTATAATAATGTGAATTGGGGCACAGCAAGAGATACTTCAAGGGACAGTTGACACAAACAAAGTTATACAAGGAAATACAGTGTGAGGTTTTGGACCCCATTGACTGGAAAAATACAGTTGAAATGTTCTTCTAAACATCTTCTTTTGTGTTCCACAATAGAAAGCCATACAAATTTGAAACGACATGAGGCTGAGTAAATGATGACAGAGTCTTTTTATTTGATGGTAAGCTATATCCCTTTAAATCCAACATTCAGTCAGTGAGTGTCGGATTTGGCGATAATGAAAAGGACATGCACATATTGCATGAATACATACAGTATGTTCTGTTGAGCCTCAGATATAGTTCCCTTACATAAATTCACATACCACAGGCTTTCTATATGCATGCTTATGGTGAAGAAACACACACACAAACATATGTATAGATGTACCCCAGACAGGTCTTATTACTGCCCACTTCCTCTATACACACTCTATCACTTTCCCTTGTTCTTTCGCTACCTCTCTCATGCGCCTGACTTCTCAGGTTTCGGTGAATCAGACCTGGTGAATAATGTATAAGGTACAAGCTGTGAAAACCTGGACAGCACTGTAGGCAGCAGGCAGCGACTAAATGAAAGTTTAGAGCATTCAGACAGACGGCATTCACTAGTGCTGTGCCGTATCCACCCACAGACAGCAGTATCTTCATCAGCTATGCTTTGTTTAAAGGGGCCTGTCAAAAAAACAACATTTAAATAGTGAAATGGATTGCTCAGTGCCTGTTTGGAGAAATGATGCCATTAAGGCCAAAAGAACGCCACTGAAGGAAACTGCTGGGGGAAAAAATGGTGTTTTACAAATTGGCAGACATTTTCTTGTGCTGAAAGTCAAGGATATTGCCAAATGACTAGTTAGCAGGCTGAGAGAGTGAAAAAAACTGGTAAAACATTATAATTTATTTCACATTAGGACAATGGAGGGATTGGCATGAGCACTTCACTGCTAAAAGCTCTCCTAGAGGTCTGCCACAAAACCAGTATTAGTGGTTTAGTGGTTGGAGATTTGATTCATCCCAATGAGTTGAATGTTTAAATCTATTTACTAAAAAGAACAGTTGAAATGCATTGAGAGTAAATCATTAACTTAAGCGATTTGTTAAAAAACACTTAGTGTACCATCTTACTAACCTTTGATAAAATTTGTATTTACAAGATGCTGTTTAAAGAATATTTAGGTATAATTTTATACACATTCACTATTCTTTCATCCTCTTTCATTCGTTGTTGTGAACGAGATTGACTCACATGGCAAAATAAATGAAGTGCATGCAGGAGATGCTCATAATAAGATTCAGTTTGTTCACGAATGAGATTCATGCAGTTTGTTCAGACTCAAAATATCGTCTGTGTCCGAAATCGCACCTATTTGAAGAGGTGTCTGAATCCACAGTGGAGATTGAGTCCACTCATTCAATCCCATAATGCATCACAATAACGAATGTACAACCGATGTACACTCAGCGACTAGCCGCTAGAGAATAAGATGCACTTTGAACGTTGCGCCGAATAAATTTCTGTCAGAAGATGGTGTCCACAGGCCTTCCAGCGCACTCAGTCTCCAAATTCGCTCAATCCTTTTCATTCGCTGTGGTCTGTATTAGTGGAGTAATGTAGGGAATAGTGAATGAGAGTATAGAAGTCGATTTCGGATACAGCCATTGACTTGCTACATGCACTTGAAAGCTATTGGTTTGTGCTATGTTCTTTGAGGGCAGGAAAGCAGCCGAGCGATTCTTCAGTGAATGAACAATATGAGTCAGTGCTTGCAAGAGAATAAAAATGATTTGTTTACTTTTGTTCAAAAACAGCACTAGATAAAATCATATCTGCCTCCCCACACACACCAGTGTCTGAAAATCAATATCTGTATAGTAGAATCATAACGGCATAATTTGAGCAAAATTTAACAATTTTTGTTTTGTAAACATCTCCCTATGAACTTTATCCAGACATCAGTCATCTAAAGATTAATGGCTTTTATTTAGCTCTACAGTCCTGCTGGGCAAACACAGTCATTTCATTTAAAAGAAAAGACATTATCAATTTTATCTCAGTCTGTTATGATAACCGACAACTGATGCTCTAGAAAAAAAGAAAAGAAAAGAAAAGAAAATGATAGTAACTGGTAATTTCTTAGCTGAAAAACTGGCACTTTGGAATGGGCGGCAGTGAGACGGCTCTCCAAAGTGCACGCCATACTTTCATTACCCCTCGTCTATTCCCCTGTAGGCCAGCTGCCATGCCAGCTTGGATCCTGTTAATGCTCTAAAACTGGAACATAATTTCAAGGTCTCCGGGAATAGCCTGCTCTTTCCGGCCTTTTTATATTT
>JAFVLL020041121.1:0-34777 GCA_021397915.2 Tor tambroides | reverse complement strand
AACAAAATCAAGTGACAATAAGTCAGACTAACTGAAATAAACCTGGCTTATTTGGTAAACTTGTTTTATGGAACAGGCCCCTGGTCTTGCTCTTTTATGGCTGTGTTGTTTATATTTTTGTTATTATATTATTAGACACTGAATTTGGATTCTACTCTTGAAGCTTAATTAAACTCAATGAAGCTTAATTATATCTTGCAATTTAATTTATATCTCATATATATTTTGCATTAATTCCTATTATTTTCAAATAATAAAAGACAGCACTTAACTCTTGGCCTGAAAGCTCAACAAAAATGATTTTCTTTTCAGATCCATTTCTCAGCCGACTCTTCGGAACACTTGGAATACTGTATATTTCACAAGTAGTATGGACCTTTTATATGATAACTGTATGATGTTTTTGTATCCTTTTTGACATTTGAAAGCACCAGTCTCCATTTAGTTGCATTCAACTACCGCAGTTATTTTTCTCTTTTTGAGCTAGAAAAAGAAACTCGTACAGGTCCGGAAAGATATGATGATGTGATGACAGAAATTTCAATTTTGGTTGAACCATCTCTTCAATTGCAGCATGAAACGATTGTGCTTTCCGAACATGGACTGACTGTTCTACAATGATGAGAGAGCATGGAATGGATGATGATGACAGATAAAAAGAGCTTTGGACAGGGGAAAAGTCTTTTGAATTGTTTAGAATTCAAGCCAATCTCTATGCATTGATTAAACAGATGTGACCTCATGACTGAGGATCTCAGCACGAGTGCTTGAGGTGGGAAAGCAAGAACATGACATTATGAAGATCTTGTACTCCCACACATGGTCTTCCAATGCCAAGCCATATTAGATAAGCTTATTTCCTCAGAAGGAAATTCAGTTTCTAGCAATTCAGAGTTTTTAACATGAAGACGTCCAGGTCATTGACTTACACCCACCTCTGTCACTGAACAAATGTTGGCTTTCTCTGGTTATTTGAATGTTTCTACCATTTTCCAGAAGCCCATCTTCGTAAATACTGCAATAAACTTTAGATAAAAGCAGTTATGAATACTTTATTTGTGCTTGTGTTCTTTGAAATATCCATCTGCCATGTTCTAAAATCACTATAAAGTATATCATTTCCATTAATGTTACAATTTCTTTTGCTTCACTTCATAAAAATGTACCAATCTTTTAATGATAAATAAATTCACTAATTGGTCTTTTGACTGTGGTTTTCCTCTATGATGTCAGATCAAACAGAAGCAAGTTTAGCTATTTTATTTCCATTCACTGAAGTTTAGAATGACCTGTTGTTCTCTATTTTATTGTTATTTTAGACCAATAACTGCATATTGCCTTGCATAAATGATAAGACATCCTGGTGTCCTTCGTCCAGTTCTCATCTAGTCGCAGGTGTTTTGTGGAATCATGCGAGGCTCTCTGGCATTTGTCGTGGATTCATTACCATCTGTAGCTGAGAGATTTGTTTACCAGCTGATTCTCCGGCAAACCATCACAAGGGCTAATGGAGGCATCTGACAACAGCGTTTCTACAGAAAGCAATTTGATTAGTCCACAATATCATTTTCATTGAAGCGCATTTATCAAAATGTCTAAAATGATGATTGCCCGGCCAAATAATGTAATTATTTAGACATTCTAATATCTCATCGTGAAACGTCTCAATCAAAACCAACGGTGGAAACGCGCGACTGTGCGATGATGTATTATGGCACAAAGCTTTTCCATTATAATTTCAGTGTCTGTCTGATAAACAAGATTAGATTTTCAAAATGAGTTTAAGGCCTTGTTTGATGATAGTATTCTCATTCCCTCAGTCCTCGACATGTCAAGACAACCCAACGTGCTTCGAAGAAATTGACTACGCCTGTTTGAGACGGAGGTCTCGCCGGAGAACACATCTGACTCTAGCTCAATAAAAATCAGTGATGGGATTACGCATTTCTGATGTGTGTGAAATCACCTCACTCGAAATGCTTCAGGCCCTCAGACACACAAGGACAAAGTTAGTTCATATTTTAATAAAGGATGTGTAAATGGCACTTCTGGAATGGTAATGAGACTAATAAATCTTTGAAAAATTAATCTAAGCTTACTGAAAATTACTGTTAACTAACTAATTATTGTTTAAAGAGCCGTTATTTGATTGCAAACTCCATATGCTGTTTTGAGCTTGTGAAAGGCTGGTCGGGTCTCACTTTAGCTTCACTGAGTCAGATAAATATGGCTTTGGTATTGATTTCAAAGGCTGATTTCAAAGAATCTGACTCCTTTGCTTGAGAGATATAAGATGATATGTGTTGCCATCTCATCTGGAGCACTTTTTTCATTTTTATTGATTTCCATGAAAAGACTGCCACTGCTCAGAGCAAAATGAGTCCAAGAGGAGATTGATATGGAGAAATGGACATCAATGGACATGGATCATGGTTTATCATCTATTTGTGATGTGTGAACTAAAAAGATGAAAACGATTTTGTAGTGGTTTCACTAAAGAGTTGTACCACTTATTATAGTATCAAAAATAAAATAAAATACAATTAAATTTAAAAAGTCTTGCTCAATAACTGGTCATTCAGTGCATTTAAAAGGGTCATGAACTTTTTTTAATTTGTACTGTTCTCTGAGTTCCACTTGTAACGTTATCAATATTTTTACATCAAAAATACATCATAATTTAGAAGTAATAAGTTATGTTCTGTCCTGTTTTTAACCCCTCTCATCAAAACGCTCTGTTTGAATAGTCGTGGAGGATTGTAGACTCGGAAGTAAACACCCACTGCTATGATTGGCTAATAGTTGTGTATGTTTGACAGGGTACATTCCTCATAGGTGGACGCTGCTGTGATTTAGGTCAAAAATGCATAACTCAATGCATATCAAATGATCTGTAAGACAAGACAAAGCAATAGTGACCACGTAATGAAAACAGTTACTCCTGTGTTCCAACATTACTGTCAGATCCAATATAGTCGGCACAACATCGTCTTGTAGTTTCAATCTTTTTGAAAATCCCGCGTCGAACTGTACCTTGTTTGTAAACAAATGTGCGGTAAAATGAAGTGAACAAAGGACCAAGTTCTTACTGACGCAGTTTGGATCTTCATTAAAAATAAAGTTCATTCACTATTTTTCCCAACTAAGTTGGGATCAGAAGGAAGGAAATGCAAAAATTATTTTTCCACAACTTGGCACTGCACAACGTCTTCTTGTCTTCAGAGCCATGACCTGCGTGTTCGCCTCTCTCATAAACACTACATGCAAGAATCAGTGGGCGGGGCTAAACAGGCAGAGCTGTAGAAACAGGCGTTGATCTTCCTCTGCAAAGGTGGTGTTTAGCCGCGCTTTTACATCATAGAGTCATACATTTCATTGAAACTTACAGGTTGTTTTTTATAGTACAATGGCCTCTTATACGTCAAAAGATCAAGCAAATTTGGGTTTCTCAGTTCATGACCTCACTTTAAATGTGCAACAATAGTTACTCACCATATATATATTTTTTTATTTATTTTATTATGACAGCAGTAATTCATCAAATGATGACCAAACAATGAGGAAGGGTGTTATAACCGGGCACAGAAGTGTGGCGTGCATTTGAGCACATTAGCATGGATTGCATTCATGTAATGATGTTGTACAGTCCCAATAAAGTATGCCAAATCATGGTAGTCTGCTGCATCCTTAGAATTACCATTCAAGATGGGAAAATGAGCCATGCAAATTTTTTGGCAATTCCACTAAAGCATATCTATGGTCCAGAAGCCAGGAGTTTAATGCATAATGAAAGCAGAAAAATAAACATAAATGTGGGAATCATGAGTCAGTGTGTCTGGACAAAGAGTTTCCACGCAGCAAAGGAAATGGTGTGGTGTTTAATTTCACAGATCCAGCTCGAGATATATGACCACATAACCACAGAATATGAATATGTGAGCTTTTTATATGAAAATGCATATCTAGAAAGCCAAGAAATTTACATGCAACAATAACAGATGTACATTTTGGTAGACACATGAATTTATTTTCATCCCTGTTTAAAAGACAATCTTAAACCAGCCTTAAACAGCGTTGTTTGCTGGTTTTCAGCTGGTCTAAATGGTCTCCCATTCTGGCCAAGATGGTTTTCAGCTGTTCTAGCTGCCGTTCCATATATATATAAATATATATATACCTAATACCTAAGGAAGATTAACTAGCTTGAACCCTTATTGTAAAGTGTTACCAAAATAAAGAATCATTTTCTTTGTCATCAGCTATTTTCATCAGCTCAATGAAATTTTCATTCCCCTGATGATTTCACTTATAATAATGTAATATCTGATGATGTCACTTCTGATTGTGTCACTTATGATATACTTTGGCTATTACATTTTCTTTCTGTGATGTGTTATGATTCACAATTCTTAGACAAGTCAATAATGCTGAACACATCTGTCATTCTAAGGAAGTTTTCAAACAGTTTTAAGACGTGGAAGTGCAGACTCAGGGTAGATGCTGTATCTTTTCCAATGATTGACAGCATAAAGGTGGATTGTGCCCCAGTTGAAAGCTGAAGAATAGTTTGAAATGAGTCTTCTGTCCTACATTACAGGGCACATGATTAGAACAGACAGACAGTCATATCAAGCCCACAGATCAGGAGCTTTAATCACAGCTTCTGCAAAGACGTTAGAAAAGCCTTTCGTTTGAAAATAGTATTTTCAACAGCATTATAATTTTAGCAGATAAAATGTAGACCTCTGAACTGCTTGCGTGACCAGAAATCAGAAGAAGAACTGAAGGAGAGTCTGTCAGTGAACTGTCACTTCTGGTGTTCCTTGTCTTCTTTGGCAACAAGACCTCAAACTTTTTACTGTGAGGACAACAATATATAATGACAGAATGTCCTACAGCTGTTTTTTATGGGCATTAGTGGTCAAGCCTCTCTAATTAGTGATCTAATCCTTCCTGAAATATCCTAACAACAGCGACACAGTGGGGAAAAACCAGCATTTGGCTGGTTAGCATGGGCCTCTTGGCACCTGCTGGTAGATGCTGTAACTACATCATTCTGGAGTCCAAAAGCACCTTTTAACATTGACTACAATTGATATTCTAACAAATTGCATAGTAAGTGCACATACTTAATTTGCTATTTACAGCTCAGGACAATGTGTGTGTGTGTGTGTGTGTGTGTGTGTGTGTGTGTGTGTGTGTGTGTGTGTGTGTGCAAAAATAAATGCATAAAAATAGGTGCATGAAAGTAGAGTTTAATGCTAAGGATGATTAAGATAATTATGGGTGAAAACATTAAGATCATTGAAGATAATTATGGGAGTTTGTTTGCACCGCAATTAGAAAAATCTAATTAGAATTTTAAGGAGGGTCAAGAGAGCATATGAAACATTGTGCTCCCGACTACTGCCTCTGTTTTCACCATTAAAACAGCATAATAACAGCCCACAAAATTAATTAATTGAATCAATACCTCCTTAAATGGACAGTTGAATAAAAAAAAAAA
Organism: Tor tambroides; assembly: GCA_021397915.2. Taxonomy (NCBI): domain Eukaryota; kingdom Metazoa; phylum Chordata; class Actinopteri; order Cypriniformes; family Cyprinidae; genus Tor; species Tor tambroides. Next base: position 29,271 of record JAFVLL020041121.1, on the reverse strand, counting down.
AAAATTGTATAAGAATGGCAACCTTTTAATGTTCTAAAAACACCTTGTGCCGAATGATTTTCTTTCTTTCAAAGATGAATGTAAAAAAAAATCAATGTTTTGCAGGATATTAATAATTTTCCATATGTCTGTAAGTAACTTTGAATCTCAAAAAAATGACTAAAAAGGCTGCATGACTTGCATTATATTCCAAGTTTTTTGAAGTCATACGATAGCTCTGCTTGAGGAAGACTTTTTTTATATAAAATTCTCCACAGTAGAAAGAAAATCATACAGATTTGGACGGACTTGATAATGAATAAATAATGATAGAATTATAATTTTTTGTCTTATCTATTCATTTAAACTAGAAATAATGCATGCTGTTATCTTGAGCAACTCATCAAATCATTTGCTTAGTCTGGGAATCATTTGACTCAGCAGTTTGAAAACAGGCAGCACCATCATTCTTGAGAAAACTTTACAAAAACATCTGGCAACAATTCAAAAGCACCTTTACCAGCATATTTACAATATTTTATATTAAGGAAACAGATGTGTGTTTTGTATTATAGAACTGACTTATATAATAATATAATATAATATAATATAATATAATATAATATAATATAATATATGAAGCTATATAATGATTCATCATCATGCACAAAGTAGAAAAAATGAGCTTGAGAAATGAGAGTTCCTAAGCACTGGAAATATGAGCAGTTAGTTACTGAGAGTCAGGATTTGTGTCCATCACTATAAGCTCCTGTCCTCTTTGTTCTGTAGTGGTTTTCTTTTTAAGTTTTAAAGTCCATACCAGACTTTCCATCTGTTGCTTTGTGTTATTAGCTGCCTCACACTGACTCTGATGTTCCTGCTTCAGATTGGCCTACTATACGTACATTTTGTGTATATTTTGCATGACTTGAGTATTGTGACTTAGCATGTGGTGTGTCTTACTAGAGGTTGAAAAACAACGACCTCCACCACTGTATCAAAGAACTTTTGGATAAAGCCTGGAGGCACCCGAAGTCTTACAGGGTCCCACATCAATCGACTGACAGGAAAAGAAATTCAAAACCAAATGTGCATCTTGGAGGCTTCTCCCCCCAACACAAGTGTTCGATTTGAATGTAAAATAGTTCCATCGTGAAGGCAAAAGAACAGGAATTCTTTAAAAACACAGACATCGCATTTCACCACGCTCACATTTGTGCATTATTCCCTGGCCAAAAGAGTCAAACTTCATTGACGTTACGGGTGAGAGAATGAAAATAAATAATAGATAAATGTCTGCCTGACTAAATGATGGTGTTTGGATTATTTGTGCCCGCCAGTTCAGTGAAGCGAAAAATAGAAAATCTGCCTCGTAGGGAAGCACAGGTTTAGTAGAGCTGGAACTGCAGGTTCCCAGGAGCCACAGGGAGTCACCTCAGCAAAACACCTAACCAGAACGGTAGAAGCAGCCTGCAGCGCTAATTATAATGCACTGGAACTCATCAGAAGCAGTGCACTTAAAACTGCATTCGAGGTATGGTGCTATGATGATGCACCACTTTATCCCTAGAATGTTGTTTTTTCCACAACATTTAACATTGAAAAAAAAGTGCCTCTACCTACATTTTTGCTAAACTCCAAAAACATACATATACAATTCACTGCAGTTTTTGAAAACACTCATGACAGTAAATTAGCGTTTTATTCCTTTCCACAGAAATTATGATCACAAGGGCAGATTATTAATTAATAAAGACTTATTTCTGACTAGAGAAAATGGCCTGTGGTGGTCCTTTTTATCATAAACTTCAACACCCATAATGCACTTTTGATTTTAGAGCTGCTCCTCTGTCAATCGTACTGTCTTTAAGTGGGTACACAAAAATGCATAAGTTCGATCTGTAGTTAAAAAAAGGCCCTTGAGCCATCAAAACTCTGTCAGATGACACAAAATGACTCATATCTGGGTGCAGGTAACACACAGAAAGAGTTGATTATTTATATACTATACCGACCTACAATACAAAGTTGTTTGAAAATCAGCCAACTTATCCTTCAAGTTAAGAAAAATTCTAAATTCTAAGGGTAAGAATACTAGTGAAACATGAGTTGCAAGAAAAAAAAAAAAAAAAAAAAAAACTTAAAGGGATAGTTTACCCCAAAAGGAAAATTCTGTCATCATTTACTCACCCTCAAGTTATTTCAACCCTGTATGAATTTCTTTGTTCTGCTGAACACAAAGGAAGATATTTTGAAGAAATTTTGTAACCAGGCTGTTTTGGGGCACCACTGACTTCCATAGTAGGAAAAAAAAAATACTATGGAAGTCAATGGTGCCTCAGAACTGCTCTGTTTCCCACATTCTTCAGAATATCTTCCTTTGTGTTCAGCAGAACAAAGACATTCATACAGGTTTTGAACTACTTGAGGGTGAGTAAATGATGACAGAATTTTCATTTTGGGGTGAACTATCCCTTTAAGGGTCCACTTAAGGTACTTTAAGGTTGTCATTAAGTTTTTCTCCTTAATTGTTTAAATGTTCCCTTAAGTTCTTTTATGCATTGCAGCAAAGTCTTTAGCAACTATTTCTCCTTTATAAAAAACAAGGTTAAAAACAAGGATAAGAACAGGTATCTTATCCTTCTGCTGAACACAATGGCAAGCTTTAAAATGGCCATGTTTTCTTTTTTTCTTTTTTTCTCTTCTCATATGTGATTCAGATCTGTTTTTAGAACAGTGTGGACAGCACAAACCACATGGATGGATTGAACGATTGGTTGATTGATTTAAACTACTGACTGGTATTAAAGGGTTAGTTCACCCAAAATGAAAATTCTGTTAATTACTCACCCTTAAGTTGTTTTTTTTTTTTTTTTTTTTGTTTGTTTGTTTTTTTGGTTGTTTGTTTGTTTTCGTAGCTTTTTAAATTACGTTTGAACCACTGATCTCACATGGACTGTTTTAACAATGTCCTTACTACGCTTCTGGGTTCGGGAACATTTCAGTTACACTGCTGTCTATGAAGGGTCAGAAAGCTCCCAGATTTCATCAAAAATATCTTAATTTGTGTTCCGAAGATGAACAAAGGTTTTACAGGTTTGGAATGACATGAAGGTGAGTGATTAATGACAGAATTTCCATTTTTGGGTGAACTATCCCTTTAAATCAGATACAAGTCTGATGTTTGGCAAAACAACCTCAGTCAAATCGGAATTCTCATGTCTTTTATGACATTCATCACAATTCTGCGGTGACTGGAGTCACACCGAAGATTTAAATACTTATGATAGTCAGTGGAGGGACAGGTGTTAGTATGAAAGCTATACACAAACAAAACTTGAGGAAAAATGATGAAAACTAGAAAAAAAAAAAAAAAAAAAGGATCTGCATCTTCCTCATCACCTGTGCATGAATTATCTGGCCTCAGTGGCACATTGGCTTGTAAATGAATGCATGAACACTGTTTTCACTGTTTACTTGCATAAGACAGCTGCACGCTGTTTCTGCTATTTTTTTTGCTTATCCGGGTCAGTTCAAGACCGTAACCAGTTTGCACACAATTCTAATATACAAATAAAATTAATCTGAGTCAACAAGTATGTTTTCATATTTTTTCATTAATTTGCACCTGAATTAATTAGACTAATTATCTCATGCCAAGCTTTCATCTTGTGTGCAAGAGTGATGGGTTATAGGGGCAGGCGTGATTTATTCTTTTCTAAAAGAATGGCTTTTTTGTCGTTGTTCCAGTTTGGTTTACATTTCTTGTTTTAACTACTGTAAGGCCAGTTAACACACAGGATGAGAGATCTGTTTTAGCACTGTAATCAGTAAATCTGTATGAATTTCTTTCAGCCGTTAAACACAAAAGAAGATATTATGAAGAATGTTGATGACTAAACAGCTGACGGTAGCCATTGACTTTTATAATATATATATAGATTTTTTTTTTTTTTTTTCTTTTTTCTCCGGACTATGAAAGTCAGTGGCTGGTTGGTTACCAATATACTTCAAAATATCTTCTTTTGTGTTCAGCAGCTGAAAGAAATTCATACAGGTTTGGAACAAATTGAGGGTGAGTAAATTATGACAGGTTTAATTTTTGAATGAACTATCCCTTTAAATCCATTTTCTCCTCTTCAGGGATAGCCTTAAGTCAAACCACTTAGGGGTTTAAATCCAACCAGTCCCTGAATTACTTTTTTTTTTTTTTTTTAAGTGCATAAAAATAGTGTCATAAAAATAGTGTTGTAATGCATCTACTGAGATCCTTTGAATGCTGATAGTTTAAAGGCATGTTTAACAAACGATCAGTGTTTAGTATTTCCAGCATGATGACAGAAGTGAGGGTGTCTAGGGGTAATGTGGAGTTAAAATCCCTCCGTAGGATCTCACAGCATCTTTCCTCCCTCAATTCTACAATTCTCAGCAGCAGAAGCTGAAAGTAGCAGCTTTCCAATATCTTGTCAGCTTCCTTTGGTGCCTTGACCAGACTGAATTGGCAGGTTATTGGATTCAAGCCTGGAGCCTCAGCCCCTGCTTGCTGTCTTTCATGCTTTCCATTCTCATTCTTCTTCCTTGTGTATCTTGTGTTTATATATGTCTGTGTTTGTCATTGTAAAACTGAGACAGCTCATGTAGTGATGGATCCTGTCTTGTTGGAAATATTGTGACTGCCTCCTCATATGTCAACACCGCCCCCTTCATCAGTGCCGCCCTGTTCCTTCGATCGCTGCCGGTTCCTGAATGTAATGGCCATGAGAGATGATTTATTCCCGTTCGTCTCATTGGCAGGTTGGGTTAGAAAGGGAATCCCATTATTTAGATCAAGGATTTTCAAACCCTTTGATGCCAAGGACCCAAATATGATGGTTTCCTAGTTATGTAGCTATATTATTTACATTTACAGTATAAAGACTAATTTAATGTCTGAGAAAAGTAAAGAATGTACTTTCCTAAATTAAATATTGGCACTTGTAGTGTCATTGTGCTAAAGCCAAAGCAAATGATTACAAATCTATCTAGAATTAGCGATTTGTATGGTATTAATTTTATTTTTAGTAATAATGTGTTGTGCTTTTATTTTATTTGTTTTATTATATATATTTTCATTTAGCTTTTTAATAGTTTAAGTAGGTTTTTTTATATTTTCATTTTATTTTTTATTATAATTATTATTACAGTAATTTTAGTAAATAAACTTATTTCAGATAGCTGTCAAGGCAACATTTCTAATTTGTAGTTTTTCATTTAGTATTTATATTTACTTTCAGCTTTATTTGAATGAATGAAAATCAGATTTTAATAGTTTTATTTTTACTTTTAGTTAACAATAATATGTTTTTAATATTTATTTATTTATTAGCAATTTATGGTTTTAATTTTAGTAATATTGTTTTGTGCTTTTGTCATTTTATTAGTTTTCTTTTAATATTTTTATTTAGCTTCATTTTATTTTATATTCTATATTATTATTATTATTATTGTTATTAATACAGTAATTTTAGTAATTAAATTTATTTCAGATGCCAAGGTCACATTTCTAATTACTACTTTTTCATTTAATATTTATATTTAATTTTAGTTTTATTTGAATTAATGAAAACTAAATTTTAGTTTTATTTTTTCCTTTTAGTTAACAATAATATTTTTCCCAGAAAACAAGTAAATATAACAAAATTAACAAACAAACAACAAATAAATAAACACATACATACACAAAAATTCTTCATGTTTATAAATTTTAACAGCTTTGAGTGTACGCATATTACAAATAAAATGCAGTATTGTTAAAATAATGTTTTCTAACATTAAACATTTCCCCCATTTTTTGAAGAAACAACCTACAAATGTACTTATAAATTGTGTCTGCATATTAAGCTGGAATTAGCTTAATGTGCTTAATATGATTTTATTTTAAAACTTACACGTCACCAAAAAATACTTCTCCAAGATCTGAGGCCACAATCCCTTCGACTGTCTCACTCACCCCACCAGTCTATGAATAAGACATCTGATTTCACAGCAAAGAAACCGCTCAAGTGTTGACAAACTAGAGGACTGCCATGTACAGGTGTATGAGTGTATGAACAGATGCAGCCTTTTTCCTCAGGCATTGATCTCCAGCCAGTGTTATTATGAGTCTGTGCTGCTGAGCGTTCGCAGAGCTGATCTGGAAGCAGGGGATGCCTGTAGTGACAGACAGTGATCTTGGTCTCCTGTAATGAGCCACACTGGGAAGCCGGTTATGCGAGTTTCCTCTCTGAAGGATCCCAGCGAGGGTTTGTGTGTCTATGGGAGCTAATGAAGTAAAGCAGCCACAGGCAGATTCACACTTCTTCAGCTGCTCAATCTCTCCACATTATCCTCCAATAATCCTCAATTCCTGTCTCATCACTGGTGGGAGACCCGACCCCTTTACCGATCGTCTCTGTATCTCACTCCGTTGATCAAGGTTGGAGCTAAACTCTGCTGAAAAGTAGATCTCGAGGGTCAGAGCTGAGAACCCTTGCATGAAATTATCACAAGTAAATAATTCAATAAATAAAAATAAAACATTGTGAAGCACCACCGTAACAAGATCATTATGGTTTTTAATGTATATTAAACAATTTACTCATCTGCCATAATAATAGGGTAATCAGTCCCATCAGAATATTATTATTATTATTACTGAGATCAAACTGTGTAAAATGATTGCTTTCCACATGTTTCACACAGACCATGACAAGTGGGCGACGTGCAACATCTGTAGCCTCGAGGAAAAACATGCCTTGTTTGTTATTATTAACTTATTATTTAAGGCATCATGCTGCATGTTTTTCCATAAAAGACTATTTATTCATTCATTCATTCATTCATTTTTGACGGAACAATTCTTATATAATATAATGAATGACTGAGTAATATTATGTAACTACATGTACTTACTATATGGTTAAGGTTAGCATTAGGATTTGGTTTAGGGTTACCGTTACTTGCATGTAATTATGCATAATGTATTGTTATTACAACAGTAAGTACATGTAACATGTAGAAAGGACACCTTAAAATAAAGTGTTACCAGTTAATTTTATCATAAAAAAGGAAAAAACAAAACAAAACAAAACAAAACAAAAAAAAAACAGTGTAATAGATGCATCAGTATTATTTATATTGATTAATTCTGCATTATTACATTGTATAAGTGTATAGTATTTATGAATACAGATTTAAATGTCACGTTATAATAATGATATATCATAATGACCAGCTGTATCTAACATGATTTATCATGAATAAGTAAATGAAAACTTTGTGATTATTTATTTATTTTTCCCCCCCCCCATTGATTAACAGTCATAATATAGGCAATCCTGCAGTTCTGTTAGTTTAAGACATATGATTGTTTTCACTCCTTGGAAAAGCAAATTATGGATGTCTAGTACTTAAAGTACTTTTAACATAGCAAAAATTACACAATTCACCTTTAAAGGTTTGGCCTACAGTCATCAGAACAATTCTGTTCTACATGTCTGTTGAACAGCACTGTGAACAACCGCAGTTATAAGTCTTCTCCAAATGATGCTTTTATAACTGCAACCTACTGAAGCATACAGCTCAGATTTGACATTTAGGTGAGATAAATGGATTCCAAGTAGACTTTATGTTAGAATAAAGCAATAATTACAAGCAGTCTATTATGGAAGGCTGCTTAGGAGCATCACCTTACAAAAACAGATGAGTTAATGACTGAAATATTTGCTCCACTATAAATGTTATTTAGAAAAAGTTGCACTCTACAATTTCAAACAGGTTGGATCAGATGCCCAGACAGGCAGAACATCTGGATGAATATAATTATCCCCACTGTCCCTTTGTCCATAAGACGCCGAAAATCTTCTCCTCATGCTTAATGATGACAAGGAAGGAAGCCGTTGAACGGAAATAATTGAGGAACAGCTGTGGTTAAACCTAAGGGCAGACTGGCTGCTTCTGGTCACATCTATCATAGTGAAAAATCTAGTGAAGTGAAGACCTTTGCCCAGTGCCTGCAGTCTTGGAGGCTAACACACTCATCTTGCTCATTACAGCTCCCCAACGGGCTGACATTGACTCAAAACACCATCTTGGGTCATTTCATTTCTTTTAAAACTTTACTGTTCCTCTGAGAGCAAGTACTTGTGTTTTGAGTCTTTTCTTATTTAATGTAAAAATTCTACAAAGAATTTGTTTCTTAATCTTGTGAATGTATATGCAATGTATGTTTCTCTTTGTATATAGACATATATAAAGATGATAGATAGATAGATAGATAGATAGATAGATAGATAGATTCTATTTTTATCACACCATAAAAAGATCTAACATCTTTACAAAAAAAAAAAAAAAAAAAGTCTGAGAGCGAAAATTAAACACTGAAAGGAGCCGCTTACCATACCAAGATACTGGTGTTAAAAATATATGCACCTCTGGGAAAATTCCTCCTTTTCGGGCTTAAGTCATTCCTCATATCACAAAAGAAAAATCTGCCTCAGGTGTGGGAATGCAATCATTTTCAAAGCAGGTGCCCTCACGTCTAGTATTAGTTGTGGGTCTGGCTGCTGACTGAACACTTTTCAAAGCTGGAGCTCTGGCTTAGGCCACAAAGAATGCATCAGTTACGGTTATATATGAGGAAAAGAAAAAAAAACACACAGACACCACATGATATTCATTTAATGTATCTACTATATATATATATATATATATACACACACACACACACACACACGAGTATTTACACTTTTTACATGGATTTAGGATCTATGGTTGCTAGTTCAAACATGTCCAAGCCTAATTCAAAAACGTCACATTTGAACTCATAACGAAAGTGTATGGGCTGCTTCTGAGAAGTTATTGGAATAACAATGATGCAGACTTTTATACAAAAGTTTAATAAACAAGAAGTTAAAAGTGATTCACTTACATTTTAGACACAATTGCCACATATTTTGTCTGTTTACTCTGCCAGTGTTTCAAACAAAGCCACCACCACATTCAGAACTGCTGTAATACCGGTACACACACAGCAGAGGTATTTTGAATGATTCAGTGTTTTGAACATGTCCTCTGAGTGAATGATTCAATGACTCACTCACATAGGCCTTGTCCCAAATGGAACACTTCATGTGCACTTTCGGTCTTGCGGACTTACAATGGCCGCCGCGTGTCCGTTAAGTCCACGAGACAGTAGGGTGTCCCAATCGTCATTTTAGCGTTCAAAAGGGTGCTCGCGAGCGCCCCCTTTGCGGCCGTTATGCGCCCTCGATCCGCACTTTTGCCGAGCCCGCACTGGGGCGAGCTCCGCAGCAGACTTCTACCCGACAGTCAAAGCGGCATTACGTCACGAAAGTGCGGACTCAGAGGAAGACCATGAGGGTTTAGGGTGCCATTTGGGACAGGGCCATAGAAAGTCTTGTTTCGTACCGGAACAAGTCAGCATTTTTTAACGAATCGGTCGAAACAATGATTGAATGACTTGTCATAAATACAGTAACTTGTCGCCACCTACTGGCGTATCAATGTATCATGCACTGAAAATTTTCCAAACTAATGCATAGATTAATGGAAAGTGCAAACACACAATGAGAGTGGTTCAAACCATAGATATTCTTATGAATATTGCAGATGACTCATATTAGACTGTTTCTATGGGTCACTATACACAATAATTACACAAACCACCTTTAGTAACGCACTCATCACACTATATGCACACTAGACACTTTCTATAATCACTCCTTGCTACAAAGACTCAATAGTATGTTTACTTGTGCATTGCACTACAAAATCATTTTGCACTATGCGCTGCTTCCCCCAAATCTCTCTTCTGCACAACATTTTAATGTACAAAATATATCTCTTTGCACAATTTTATGTACAGTATGTATGTAAAGTTTTTGTACAGTCTCAGTTTGTGTACTGTATGTGTATAGTAGTTATAGCATTTATAGTATATGTATAGTCAGATGGTTAACTGTTGTATAGCTTTATTATTTTCCTTATACTTACAGGCTTACATGTTTAACTGGTATGTAGCACCGTGGTCCTGCGAGACACGACATTTCGTTCCACTATATGTCCACACATGTAGCGGAATGACAATAAAGCTCAACTTGAACTTGAACTTGAACTTGATAATTAGAAAACTTAACTTTAAGTTAACTTAACTTAACTGATTATAACATTCTCACCTGTGAAAAGTTATCCCATTTTTTGGAAATTTAAATTTCAACTTTTTTTATTTTTATTTATTTATTTATTTAGTTTTTTTTTTTTTTTTTTTTTTTACATTGAGCGCTTACACAATATTTTGATATGTTGGAAAACATAGATTTTTAGTGATGACATTATCAGAAATATTGACAGTTCCAAGATGGCTAGAACAGTTGAGTAAGGTATCCTCATAAAAGTCCTAGTGCTATTAAACCATGGCTGGACTCTGGGAATGCTGCTCGACCAATCAGATTTGAGGACTGAATATAAGCATTAGGCTATTATATATTGTTGTGTACATTAGTTACAGTAACATTGTCAGTTACATTGTTGTGTAACTGAAAAGTTTTTGCATCATTTGTGTTGCAGGTGGCACTTGGTTTAATGCAATTCATGATTCAGAAAAACATTTTGAGTTACTGTAAGTTTCCAAATACTTTTTGGCACCACTTGTACAGTATATTGTCAACGGTTGTCTTTTGCCTCTCTGACATTAAGAAATACACTGACTTTATTGCTTAGGCATGTCACTTCCTCTCTGCAGGCTGTCAAATCGCTGTTTGAGCCCTACTGCTGTGATGTCGTCGGTGAATTCGATGATGTTACTCAGGAGCCTGGAGACAGACAGAAGATGTTGTGGGCCAGAAGAGCACTGAGGACACGTCTCCGTGGGGCGCTGGTGCTCAGGGTGCCAGAGCGTGAAGTCTGGTCATGGATTTTAACTATATTCTGTCACTCAGGAAGTTGCGGATCCAGCTGCACAGGGTCAGTGCTCAGTCCCAGTGAGGAGAGTTTGCAAATTAGGGTCTCAATGATAATGCGAAGCTTCCAGCGACTAGTAATTTGTCTTTTCTGACTGAGTGGAAATGCTGTGCAACTCGGCCCAATGACACCAGTCAGAACATCCATCTGTCCATTTTCCAAACCATTTGTCCTATGTGAGGTGTGACTATCCCAGTATCTTGGGCCATAAGCATTTATTAATCACACATCTGCATCATGTGTGATGCTTAATATGCATACCAAAAAATGGATTGTTGCTTTCATATGCCAACTTATGTTTACACAGATGCACATTCATTCAGCTCCAAAACAACTGGTCCATTTGGTTTGTGTGGATGGTAATGGTGCTTTTCGGGTGACAGAACAGAAGAGCCTCAGTTAACACATGGGAAATCAAGTGGAATAATGGAATCTGCTTGTTTCTAGTTGATTTACACCCACTGCAGACTGTAATGAAAGTCTTTTAAGATCAACTGAGCCTTTATAATGTTGATGCCTGCTGTTTTTTCATATGCTTAATGGCTTTATGTAAATGCTTTATAGCATATTTAGAACATTTGCAATTTAATGACTCAACGTACATATAGAAAACATCCAAGAAGCGAATCTCCTGTTTCAACACATCCCAAAGGTGTTCTATTGGACTGAGATCTGGTGACTGTGGAAGCCATTTGAGTATAGTGAACTTTGCTGGAAATAACCATCACAACATGGGTACACTGTGGTCATAAAGGGATGAACATGCTCAGCAATAATACTCAGTCTGTGGCATTTAAACAATGCTCAATTGGTACTAAGGGGCCCAAAGTGTGCCAGTATAATGTCACTCATACATTACACCACCAGCAGCAGCCTGAACCACTGATACAAGGTAGGATGGATACATGCATTCATGTTGATTATGTCAAATTCTCACCCAACCATCCAAATGTTGCAGAAGAAATCAAAACTCATCAGACCTGTCTATTGTCCAGTTTTGGTGCATGTGTGAATTGTAGCTTTACTTTCCTGTTCTCAGCTGAAAGGAGTGACACCCGGTGTGCTCTTCTGTTGCTGTAGCCCATCTGCTTCAAGGTTCAACATGTTGTGCATTCAGAGATGCTCTTCTGCACACCTCCGTTGTATTGAGTGGTTATTTGAGTCACTGTTGCCTTTCTATCAGCTCAAACCAGTCTGGCCTTCTCCTCTGACATCAACAAGTTGTTTTCGGCCACAGAACTGCTGCTCACTGGATATTTTCTCATTCCCACTCTGTAAACTCTAGAGGTGGTTGTGCAAGAAAAATGCTGCGTTCCATGTCAGATGTCAGAGTTGGTAATGACGTCACACCAAAGTGGACCATGTTCCAGTAGAAGTCAGAAAACCAAGATGGATGCATCCATCGTTAGAAATACTTGTCGATTAAAAATACATTTTGCACATATAATGCCATACTATCATGTCCACAAATAGAAGTTGGATAGAGTTTATTGAGACGCAGACAAACAGAAGTGCTAATAAACAGTATGTTTCTGTTCTGTTGATGCACTGAGCAGCCATACTGGATTCTGAAGTTGGAGTTGTTGCAATTTCTCTGAGATTCCAAGTCAGAATTCCAACTTGGGAGAGTGTTCCAGTTAAAAGTTCCTACTGGGAACTCGGAATTTCCAACTTACAAATACAAATGGAATGCACCAAAATCCTAGTAGATCAGTAGTTTCTGAAATACTAAAACCAGCCCATTTGGCATCAACAACCATCAGTCACCTTTCTTCCTCATTCTTATGCATAGTTTGAACTTCAGCAGATTATCTTGACCATGTCTACATGGCTAAATGCATTGAGTTGCTGCAGTGTGTTTGGCTGATTATATACAGTATTTGTGTTAAGGAGCGGTTGAACATGTATACATAATAAACTGACAGATACAACCTGGTCTCTTGACAAAAATGTACCTCTCTGGGAATTTTTTCGTGAGACACGAAATACATACCACCGTGTACGTTTCGTGAAATATTCGATGTGAAATATCCCCTGGGTGGTGCTTAAAGACTGTTATTTTTTTATTTCCTCGGAACAGATGAATGTACCTATGGTATGTTTAATGTGACGTTGGTTTTGTAGGTGTCACCGCAGATGTGACTTGAAATGCCTGTTGAGTGGCGGTATACTGCAAGTCTAATGCTCCGTGACGTTTTAAAATAACATACCATCTGCACTACACCTAAACCTACCTGATAGTATGAACAAAAGTGAATGTGATGTGAAAATGCAATCGCAAGCATGCCGTTTTAGCTTGTTTTTCGATCGCTCATTTTTCAGCTTTTTCATCATGAGTCATGTTTTTGACAGGATTCGTACCCAAGGACTCTGCATCTTAAGTCCAATTCCGTGCTGGCCAGAAAGTGAAACATACAGAGCTGTAATCATAACTGTGTGCAAAAACAATTACAAGCACTCAATGTTTTATTGCCTCTAATGTTCATTTCTGTTGGAAACTGCAGTGATATGTACTTATTGGTACGTATTTTTCATCTCATGAAAAAGTTCCCAGATGTTCATGAGACATGAGACAAACTCTAAATTCACAATGACAAAACTCCACAGTTCATGCTGATATTTTTCTTGTCTCTTGAGCTTTATTGTTTTTCTTCTCTGTCTTTTAAGCCTGACGGGGTGTCAGTGAAGTAAAGTGACTACACACCCACTGCTGTCAGCTGTCTTTAAAGCCCAAAGACTTTACCCCAATGTCAAAGATAAACATTAGCTTTGTACACAAAGATTTCCACTTCAAACTCCATCCTTCCTACAAAGCGGGAACACATTTCAGTTTCAGAGAACAGCAGTGTCCAAGTTAAGCTGACATGTCAACTGGGGCTTTGGACACATGCTGTTGATGGTCCCCGACTGTTTTGACGGGTGGTAAAACATTTTTGTGTCTTGTTGTGAGGTCTTTCTGGACAAGCGAAGCTTTTACCTGCAACTGCTGTGTATTGATTCTCATGGTCTCTAAAGCGTCATTCTATATCTGCTCTTCTGATAAACATAAATTCTGTCTAGTTCAAATACACAGCACATTTTTATTTTATCTTATCTGTTCATTAGTTTAATTATATGATTCATTTTACAGTTCATATAATTTGTTTTACAAACAAATATAACAAGCAAATACATTCAATTATTATTAGCATTATCATGGCAATGAAGGTTGTTTCTTGCTCACCAATGGATCCTCTGCAGTGAATGGGTGCCATCAGAATGAGAGTCCAAACAGCTGATAAAAACATCACAATACATGACTCTAGTCGATTACTTAGCATCTTGTGAAGCAATATGCTGTATGTTTGTTATAAACAAATCTATCATTGAGGCATTCTTTATTTCAAACAAGTCTTTTTTTTTCCTCCAGTGAAAATTTGTCTTGTCTGGATCAGGAGAGTAATATACACACTGTTTACAAGCCAAAAGAGTGCAAAAGAGTTCTAAACAAATATGTCAGTGGATTTCGATGTGAGAGGAGAACAGGAGATGGACTTTTGGAGGAAGTGTTATCATGGATTATGATGTTTTAGCCAGAAGCAATGTTTTAAAGGTAAAGCACCTTCATGGATTCATGGTTTCTTACAAACACACAAGTTTTCGCTTCACAAGACATTACCTGATGTACTAGAGTCAAATGGATTACTTGTGGATTAATGTGATGTTTTTTTATCAGATGTTTGGACTCTCATTCTGATGGCACCCATTCACTTCAGAGGATACATTAGTGAGCAAGTGATGTAATGCTAAATTTCTCCAAATCTGTTCTGAAGAAACAAACTCATCTACATTTTGCATGGCCGGAGAGTGAGTACATTTTCAGTATTTTTATTGATTGATTGATTGATTGATTCATTCATTCATTCATTTTTGGGTGAACTATTCCTTTTATAAGGCTAAATTCATTCACATTAGAATAATAAACTAACAATATAATACCATTTATTAATCTAGGTTAATGCTAATTTAGAAATATGATATTGTTAATTTATAATTAACTATATTAATTTATATACTCTAGGCTAAGTAAATAAATAATGTGTTAATGAAAATTAAGACTGTCAAAATTAACATGTTAATCTATATGTGACTGTGCACAATTTATTCTGCTCTCGTCAAAATCTGCCTAGCAAAAACATGTCAGCAAACTGATGTCAGGAAACTCAAAACATGCAAAATGATCGACAGACAGAGAATTTCTGATTAAAAAAGCATGACTTCCCTGACTTTTCTTTGCTCTTTACAGAGCCTACAGTATATGGCTGTCAAAGAGACTAGTGTGATTTCTCAGGACATCTATTTCTGTGACATCTGTCAGCCAGCAGCAACATATAATGTGTGGTATTCAAATAAATAATCACACAGCTGTAATTATAATGGAAGCCCAACAAAAATGAAGTATCATTCATCACTGTAGCAGTTTGTATAAACAAAATAATAAGGGCATAAGAGCATATTACACAAGGAAGACTAAGTGTGGGGTAACTGTTATATCACTTAATTATTTCAGATTTCCATTGAGTTAAGTGTGTGGGCTTTTCATTTTGAGACATAGAATCTGTTTCAGTGCAAGTAAAAGCAATAATGTACTTCTTTCTAATAATTTTATATGTAGGCTGCACATACAGTTTATTTAGCTACATAAATGGTCAAACCCAAACTAAACAAATAACTAATAAATCAAATTGTGATGAAACATTTTAATCATTTGACAGTTCTAATAAAATATGAATAATACATGAATCAGCTTTTCATTATTAACAGATGCCACATGTTATTGTCATTGGCCAAAACTTGTGAAAACAGTCTGCTGGTCTTTAGCTTGCTTTGACCTTAAAGCCTAAGTCATCTCTTTTCTATCTACCTGTCCAATAAAGGTGTTGGATTATCTGTCATCAAATCCTGTGGAGTGCTTCATCACAGTTAACACCGTCCTTGATCTCTGACCCTGCAGCTATAGCAACGGTTTCTCACTAACCTTCACTATAGTTTCTGAATTAAAGCGTGATTCAAGTCACGTATTGTTGTTACAGTGAAGAAAAGCCAATAAGAAATCTTTCTACTTTAATTGTACTTTAATTTATAGCATTTCTACTGAAAATAGCATGTCACTTGAGAAAAAAAAAGAACACGCCTGATGTTCTCTTTACACTCACACACACACTTTGTTATGTTGCAGCTTTATATTAAACTGCATTAAATTACTTTTTTTTTTTTTTCACATCAATCTACACTCCATACACCATAATGGCAAAGCAAAAACAGAACTGTCACAACTTTGTAAATTTATAAAAAAGAAAAAATCTGAAATAAGTAGCCTATGTTGCATAAGTATTCAAACCCTTAACTCAGTACTTAGCTGAAGCACCTTTATAGCCTCAAGTTTTTTTTGTTTGATGCGACAAGCTTTGCTCATCAGCATTTGGAAAATGAATCGCCATTCTTCCCTCACTCCTTTTTCACCTTCGCCTGCTGAGTTGGTTGGGGGCAGATGCATGACAGGTTTCTCCAGAAACATTGATTGTCTAGGCTGTGCTGGGCCACTAAGGGACATTCACAGAGTTGTCTATAAGCCACTTTTGCTGTGTGTTTAGGGTCATTGTCCTTGCTGAAAGGTGAGCCTTCTGCCCAGTCTGACGTTCTGAATGCTCTGGCCTGGGTTTTCATTATTACCCTATATTTTGGTGCATTGAGCTTCTCTTCTACTCTGATGAGTTCCTCAGTCCCTGCCGCTGAAAAACAGCCCCACAGCATGAGGCTGCTACCAGCAGACTTTACTTTTTGGATGGTACTCTGCAGAGCTGGTTTCCTTCAAACATGATGCTTAGAATTGAGGTTCATCAGACCAGAGAATCTTGTTTCTCTGAGTCTGAGGGTCCTTTAGGTGCTTTTTTGCAAATTCCAAGTGGGTTTTTGTGTGTCTTCACTGAGGAGAAGAAGAGTCTGGCCACACTGACATAAAGCCCAGATTAGTGGAGTGTTGCAGTGATGTTTGTCCTTCTGTAGGTTCTCCCATCTGCATATATGATCATGGAGCTCAACTAGAGTGACCATCAGCTTCTTGGTCACCAGTTTAGACAAGACCCTTCTCCATCTGTTGCTCAGTTTGGCCAGGAGGCGAGCTCTAGGAAGAGTCCTAGTTGTTTCAAACGTCTTCCATTATGGATAATGAAGGCTACATGCTTCTGTGAACCTTCACTGCAGCAGAATTTTTTCTGAACTCTTCCCCAGATATGCGGCTTGACGCAAACCTGTTTCTGAGCTCTACAGGCAGTTCTTTTGACCTCAGGGCTTGGTTTTTGGTCTGATATGCATTTTCAGCTGTTAGACTTTTTATTAAGATGTGTGTGCCATTCCAAATCATACCCATTCAATTGAATTCGACACAGGTTAACTTCACTCGGGTGTAGTAACATCTACAAGCAAATATGAAATGCTCCTAAGCTAAATTTAACTGTCCCAGATAAGGGTTTGAATACTATATAATGGAATCATTTATGTTTTTTTAGTGTATAATACATTGAATATAAGTTAAAAACCTTGTTATTTGCTTTGTCATTATGGTGTGGAGTGTAGATTGTTGTGGAAAAAATAAAGAAGTTTAATCTAGCAAGCGTGAACACAACATAAAAAAAAAAAAAAAAAAAAAAAAAAGGGGGTTTGAATACTTCTGCAAGGCACTGTATGTATGTGTATGTATGTATATATATATAAATAAATAAATGTAATTTACTCCTGTGATGCAAAGCTGAATTTTCAGCATCATTACTCTAGTCTTCAGTGTCATATGGTCCTTCAGAAATCATTGTAATATGCTGAGTTGCTGTTCAATTCTGATTGGGAATTATATATAATAGTTCCTATTATTATTAATGTTAAAAATTCTTTCCTGCTTAATATTTTTGTGGAAAGCATGATTTTATTTATTTATTTATTTTCTTCTAGGATTCTGTTCAAATAGATGGTTCAAGTTTCAAAAGAAAGCATTTATTTGAAACAGTATTTAAAAAAAAAAAAAAAAAAAAAACCTAAATTCTTAATCTTTAATTTTCTTTCTTTTTCTTTTTCTTTTTCTTTCTTTCTCTTTATGTATGTATTTATTTATTTATTCACTTACCCAAAATTTTGAATGTACAGTATGGCATTTTCCACATTGATAATGATAAAAGTAATGGTGTAACGGTTGCTAAAAAGTCAGCTTTACCATCACAGGAATAATTTAATTTTGAAAATGTTACAGTTTTTCTCGACTGCTTAAACACATTTCTTGAAATTATGCCTCTTTTTGGCAAAACTCTAAACACAAATCCATAACTTCTAACTCAAATCAAAAATCAAACTTTGCTCTCAGACATGACACACAAACCCTCAAAAACACACACACTACAACACAGTCTTACACACTGATGAGATAAATTCAAAACAATACTACAAAAAAACACTAATAAGTGTTGCTTGTGGTACTGCCCAAATGATTTATTCCTTAAAAATGTATGGTAGGGTACAGTACAATACAGCAAACAACAACAAAAATAATTATTCTGCCCCAGCATCCCGTCTTTGGTCTGGGAGAGGCCAAAGAACCTCATCAACATCACAGGCTATATTGGCCCTGGCTAGGCAGCGGGGGTAAAATCCTCTCGCATGCCTGATCAAACCCTGGCACACATCAACTCAAATATATGAGACTGCTCGTCTTCTTGCCCTTGCCTTTCCAATTCCTCTTTCTCTTCCATGTTTTTGTCCTCCTCCTCCTTCCCCTCTTCCTCTTTCTCCTCCTCATCTTCCTCTTTCAAAGTACAAAATTTCACATTACTTTTTGTGGGATATTGATTGAAAAAAGACTGGATATGATTCACAGTTACACTTTTACTTGTGGTCTGACCAAAAAATAAAAACACATTACAACGTCACTGTGAAATATAAAAGAAAAGGAAATATGGGCACAAAGGCAAAAATAAAAATGAGAAAGTCCACTGTCAAAATTTGTAACTTGTGTTGTCCTCTGTCTATATACAGTATGCTTTCCAACTGAAGGTTCATGAGATGCACCTTTGAGCTGTTTCAGAGAACTGACCTGTCATTGGTTGATCTATATTCTCTTCATTAGTGAAAGTCAAGATTCACTTGAACAATTCATGGCAAAATTATAAAACGTCTAACAGAAATGTATAGAAAATATGATTGACAGTTTATGACAACTAGCTCAACCATTTTGCAGTTACTGTAATGACATATACGATGAGCTAATGACTTGAGGCTTTGGAGGTAAGACTATAGCACAGAGAACTATATAATACATTTTGAGCAACATGACACTAGTAACTGATTATGTAGGAAACCGCAGACAAATGTACATAATCAGTTGCATGAATGTACCAAAGCAATCGCAATTTGATCAAAAGAATGAGAAACTTTTTATGATGAGCAAAAGTGACTAGATGATGTGGAGGTTGAACAAGTAGTTTTGAGAATTTCATTTCTAATCTGAGAAATGGACCAAAGCCACTGAGAAAAACTGTAAGCTGACTTTGGCCCTTTTATCTCCATCGAAGTTTCTGATTGGTGTGTGATAAATTTTGACTCCTAGTGTTTCCACTTGGGTAATTGTGTGCTAATTGAGCTCAAACTTTGCTGACTTGAGTGAACAATATTGAATGCTAGTGCTTTATAAATGACCACATGGTGCAAGCACTGAGAAATGTAGGGATTTGTGTAACAGTTCACCAAATTTGACTCATGTGTCAGAGCAGGGAATAGTGTTTATAGTTTAGGGAAATGGGTGTGCTTTTTGAAAAATGGTGTTACGGTTTTGAAATTTTAGTACAAAAGCCTGGTTATAGTGGTTTAGCAATCGAGAAAAACTGTAAAATAAAGAATACTTTCTATAAGTTGCAATAATATTTCACATTATGACTATTTATGCTCTATTTTTGATCAAACAAATGCAGTCAACGGGGCTGATTAGCATTTTTAAGTGTGGATAACCTTTGTACCATTTCTCCTTATTCCCTAAGATTGTTACAAATTTCATTAGGTTTTTAAAAACAGGTAAAATAAGCCAACCTGCAGCCAAAGTCCCTCATCTCATTTCCAGCCTGAATCAGCCACGGTCCAGATCCTGCACTCAGTCACCTGTCAGAGGAAATTACAGGGCTGTCAGCCGCCCCACTGGGTGGCAACATGGATCTCACGGTGGGGGCAGCCAACCTTCCCTCCCTGCCACCTCATGCAGGAATGATGTGGCTTGTGAGATCTCATGGAGCCCTGCACTGCAAGATGGGTCACACCAGCTCAGATCAGCTCCATCAAGCTCGAGTGACATTTAAAGTGCTGTGGTGATCACATGAATGAGAGATTATGATCATGGGAGATCTTCTGCTGCATACTGGATGCAGTTTCAGTTTGGGGTCCGAGAAACCAAAAGCTCCTAGTAAAATCTCAAATAATTGGCTGAAGCATGAGGTTGACACAAGACATTACATAAAACTGAATACACTTTATAGCTTGCTAAACAGAATTACAGCCCTTTTATTTAGTCAATGTAATAAATTAATTATTCATAATAGTCTGTGGGACCCCAAACAACCAAAAGTCAATATCAACAGAACATGAAAAGTCAAATGTTGGCTGAAGGCACTGAAATAATACCAGCCTATAAATGCATATTGATTGAAAAATATTCCCAAAAATGCCAAAGATATTGCTTATTCAGATGCAGTTTGTTTCATAGCAATTAATAAGGAAATTAATTCCTTCTTCTTTAAAAAAAAAAAAAAACTGAATTTTTTCAGACATACAGAAATAAAAATTGTCATATTTAATCACCTTCATGCGATTTACCTTCATAAACCTTTCTAAATCTTTCTTTCTTGGAATCCAAAAGCAGATTTTTTGAAGAATATCCAGTCATTGTTTTCAGTTGAGTCGGTCAAGCCGCAAAAATGTCAAAATTGTCAAAAATGCACCATAAAGTATCATAAAAGTAGTCGGTATGACTATATTCTAAGTATTCTAAAGCAAAATGATAGCCCACTGAAAGCTAACTGCCAAAACATTTGGTGTTGTGGTTGTGTGTGTTTGTGTGTGTGTGTGTGTGTGTGTGTGTGTGTGCCTGTTTTTCTATCCTGGTGGGGACTTAAACCTGAGTACACACAGACTCATGGGGACTTGTGTCATGGTGGGGACCTAAATTGAGGTCCCCACAAGTAAACAAGCTTATAAATCACACAATGAAATTTTTTGAAAATCTAAAAATGCAGAAAGTTTCCTGTAAGGGGTAGGTTTAGGTGTAGGGTTGGTGTAGGGTGATAGAAAATACGGTCTGTACAGCAGAAAAACCATTACGCCTATGGAGAGTCCCCACAAGGATAGCGAAACAAGTGGGTGTGTGTGTGTGTGTGTGTGTGTGTGTGTGTGTGGGTGGGTGTGTTTAGTAATATAACACTATGTATAATCATTATCTTTTGTGTGTTTTATACAGACTCTGTTCCTTATTGTAATGACAGGTTATGCATTCCATTTTGTAATTTATTGCATTTAGACCTCTTATATCTCAATTACAACATCTTTTTTTTTCATATACTGTAAAAATTAAGCACATTTATGGATCATCTTCACTTCAGTAAATACCAGAGCTGAATGATTATCAAAAATTGCTATGCATCAAAATTCAACCAATGTACTTATAACAAATGTAACCTTTTCTTTTCTGCTTATGTGATAGGCATGATACCTAATGCTACTACACTTCTTTAATATTAAATCATAGTATTCTTGCTTTCAAAGCTATGCAACATAAGCTCATTGGGAGAAAAAAAAATGCCTCTACCTACATTTTTGCAAATCTCACTACAGTTCCCAGCACTACTCACAAAACATTTTATTTCACTGTGATGTGTGCAACATGCAACGTAATAAAACATTGGCAGATTCATGTTCATCTCGTTTAGAACAAACTGAACGTGCTTTTAGCTCCACTCACTGAACATATTAATCTGAAACATGTGAAAAGTAGCAATGCAATAATTTTGCAGAAATGTCGCCACTGGAATGTTTTCCAATCAGCCTGGGCTGCAACTATGGTGTTACTTAGAGTTAGTGGAGCTTATGGTCAAATTTATATGGTATCCGTCTACAGTAATACCTCTAGGTTACACTTCATGCTGTCCTTAACTTCATGTACTTCTGTCATAGATGCCCCAGGCTCAGTATCTGCTAGGTTTCTTTCTGGAGCCATGATCAAAATAATGATGAAGGGTCTCCTGCAGAGTACACTTGAAATAAACCCAAGTAAGCCAAGTTATAACATAAAACTGTTTAAATTGTAGAAGTGATCTAAAGTTCAAGATCTTTAAAAAATATTTCAACTTTGGTTTGCATTAGGTACATTGCAGTCAATTTGATTGCAATTTCATAACGCCTCTTTAATTGGAGACATAATGGTGTTTAATCTAAATCTCCTCTGGTTGAAGTCATACTTATAGCTTATGGATTTGAGAAGATCTAAAGTGATTTACACAATGTTCATTGTATCAGAGCATCTTTGGAAGTCTGGACTGTATGAACTTATCGAAGATCAGTCCTCATCATGGAATATTATTGCTGTACATTAAACAACAAAATTAAAGGTGCCGACTGAGAAAAAAAAAATGAATGAAGTAGGCCCAGACTGTATCCCACAGCAGGTGTTTTTTTTTTTCCCCCAAGCCATTGACGACACTCCAAAAGCCCATTATTTATCTACTGGAACTATTTAAAACAATGATGCAGAACCACTGCCAGGTTTAGCTAAGAGCAACAGCCACAGCTTCAGGGAAGAGGAACTAAGTCATTTTCTCATGGGTTTCACCCCATCCCAAGCTTCATCTGGGGGAAAAAGAAGGCCCATACTTTGTTTTCTCTCCGCTTTCTAAATTGGTTTGGCAACCATGAGATCGCTATGTGATATCAGAGCCAAAGTAAGACTGGCTGTTTCACTTTTTCCCTTTTTAACAGTTTGGTACGGGGTCAGTAAAAGGTGTGCCATCAACATTCCCGAACAGTTTGCATGAACAGGCTGTGAGAGTGAAACTGCACCAAGAGCGGATATTTTATCCAGCCTGAGGTACAAAAACACACTGTGTCTCAACAGCTCCCGACTCACTTTTGGCCAATAAAACCATAATTCCAGCAAATTTATATTTTTCAAAATGCATTTTAATTCATTGGCACAGTGAAAGGAAAATGTCTTCAGAGAATGAGAAGACCGAGGTCACAATCTGGAACTGAAGAGCTGGATTCGAATGCATATTATATGTGTAATGCAAACATAGCACAATGCATTAGAGAGAATATAAACGCCAGTCTAACAGCTGTGTAGCTTGATGGTGAAAAGCACTTAGTAATGAAGTGACCAGTGGGAAGAGAGATGGAGCGAAACATCTCAAACATGTTATCAAGTCTCAGTTGGATGCAAGAGAGGCTGACACCTGCTGCTGGCAGCCCCGTTCCAACACACTTAAGGCAACATAATTAAAATAAGTCTCACAAGGATCCATGCAGTTGCATACATTAAAATTCAACATGCTCTGTGCATTACCTGAGCAGTGGGGATCCATAATGCAAATATTTTCACAGTGGTAAGGGTGCTGATTTAGTTGGATAAATGTGTTTTTTTGTTGAAGAAATCACACAACGTCACACAACACTCAGGGCCAGAGAGCAACATTCACAATACTACAAAACCAAGACTTTTCTCTGCTATTGAAACATAAGAATTGTCTACACAATAAAAATCAATGGGATTTGATGTTATTTTGGACCATTCTTCAAAATATCTTCATTTGATGTAATGCGTTTATTAAAAGTAAATATTAACATCAAATCTATAGGTTTGTTCTCTAATGATTATAAAACAGTCAGCTGTAGATGCACAAATACACTAATGAAAATACATGTTGCAATTCTTCAACAGGGAGTTTTGTTTTATACATATTATGTATATCTGTTTTCCAACTCCTATCACCCATGTGAAAAAATAATTGCCCCTTTAAATTTAAAATCTGTTTATGCCAGAACTGCAAACAAACTTTTCTGATAACTACAGATCAGTCTTTTACAGCACAGTGGTGGATATATATGCATTTTATCTACACTGAATATTTACTGCACTTGCACTATCAACAATCATAGTACAACACGTTATAAGTCTACCTGCCAAATACACACACTACTCCACTGCCTAGAGAACACCAGTGAGATCAATTCAAAACACTGTTACTAAAACCTCCTTTTGGGAAACAGGAATCCTTTTGCTAGTCAATGACTATTACAGTATATGACATAAATAGAGGGGTGCAGATACAGTAAAATTCAGCAACAAACTTTAAGAAAAGTTTACTTTCATTACACTACTGTAAAGAGATCTTACAGTAAATGAAAAGCACTAGAAGAGAAAAGTTCAAAGACCAAACAACTGAATTTACAGTAAACACATTGGAATATACTGTCAGTTACTGTAAATAAATACATAAATAAATAAATTCATTTATTCATTCATTCATTCAGCATCCTCTGCCAAACTGCATTACACTATTGTTAGTATCCTTATTTGTTATAGCAGTTTAATCTTCTGACAAAAGACTTCTCTGGCTCGCCTAGACAGTCATCTCTCAGTTCTGCAAAAATATAGTACATGTAAGGACTACTTGGCTACAAATCAATTCAACAGTAATGAGTTTGTGGGTGTACAACATGTGCTACAGTATTTACTGTACATAGAATGATGAAAGTTCTTTCATCTGAGGGACTGCTATTATGTTCTGTAATTATATTGTATGTGTAAGTAGTACTGAAACCTTGTAGATGAGCCTGTAGGCCAACTTCCCTCATGGTCAGTCCATGCAGAAGAACATGGTCAACTATAGCGCTCCCCCCATTCCTCTTTGTTTCCCACTACCAGGATTCATTTTCCAAAACACATAATCACTTGTGCTCTTGTTCATATCATCCTGAGATTCTGACCTGTGTGTCATCAGTTTTGCTACTGAATGTTCACATGTAGATAAATGTGTGCTGTTTGAGTAAATTTTGTGATGCTTGAGTTATTTATAGTGTGTTTGTGTTTTCTGAATGAGAATGGTTAAACCTGAGCAAAATGATGCCGTTTTTGTGTAGAGTTTTGCAGAAAACACTGAGCAAATTGGAACGTTTGTATAAACAGGTGAAATGTGTTAAATGTTTTGAGAAACGTGTCCTTGTTTTGAGAACTGTATGAATGGTTTGGAAAATTGGGCCAAATTAATCAGTTATAGTGGGTTAGCAATCGAGAAAAACTGTATTCTATGTACAGTAAATAAGGTAGTACATGTTGTACACCCACAAACTCATTACTGTTGAATTGATTTGTAGCCAAGTAGTCCTTACATGTACTCTATTTTTGCAGAACTGAGAGACGACTGTCTAGGGGAGCCAGAGAAGTCTTATCAGAAGACTAAGAAACTGCTATAACAAATAAGGATACTACCAATATTGTAATGCAATTTGGCAGAGGATGCTGAATGAATTTATTTATTCATTTTTTTTTTTTTTCTGTAAAGTAACTGACAGTATATTCTAATGTGTGTTTACTGTATATTCAGTTGTTTGGTCTATGAACTTTTCTCTTGTAGTGCTTTTCCATCTACTGTAAGATCTCTTTACAGTAGTGTAATGAAAGTTTATTGCTGAATTTTACTGTATCTGTACCCCTCCATTTATGTTGTATACTGTAACAGACATTGACTAGTATAAGGATTCCTATTTCCCAAAAGTAGGTTTTAGTAACAGTGTTTTGAATTGATCTCACTGGTGTTTTCTAGGCAGTGGAGTAGTCAGTGTATTTGGCAGGTTAAAGATCAAAGTTTGATTTTGACTGAAGATAATATGTTTTTGACAAGAATATTTGGTTTTGACCTGGAAGTTTGAGGTTTGTGCATGTTGGTGTATAGTTTTGAAATTGTGTTTACAGTTGTGAGAAAATGGTGAATTGTTTCATGAATTGTGTGTTAGCAATCGAGAAAAAACAAATCGTTTTGTGCACATTGTTTTGAGAAAATTATTTGCATGATTTGTAATTTGTATGAAATGAATGAAAATGTACAATCTGTTTAGAACAATTATAAAGCATTCAGATCACTGTGTTAATTGTTTTGAGAACAGTAAGAGTAACCTGAGTTTGGAGAAATGTGTCAAATCAATTGAGAAAAACTGTAATTTATGCACTCTTCAACTTTAAAAAGTTGAATATGCTGTACCCAAAGAATGAGAAAATGTACTCTCTGAATAATTATGTAAACTGTCAGTAAGTGTGCCACAAAATAAAAATCTGCTGAAAACTTACAGTTTGCAAAAATGTAGCATTATCACTTGCTCACCAATGGATCCTCTGCAGTGAATGGGTGCCTTCAGAATGAGAGTCCAAACAGCTGATAAAAACATCACAATAATCCAGAAATAATCAACATGTCTCCAGTCCATCAATAAAAAAATAAAATAAATAATAAAAAAAAAAACTTTAACTTCAAACTGTTGCTTCTGGCTTATTTATGAGTCCTCTGCGTATAATATCATTTTATCCAGAGAAAAACGTTATGCACAGATTATGAAAACTTTTTGATTCACAAGTGGTTTATTGGTGGACTAGAGTCATGAGGATAAATTATCGTGATGTATTTATCAGCTATTTAGACTCTCATTCTGACGGCACCCATTCACTGCAGATTATCCATTGATGAGCAAGTGATGTAAAGCTACATTTCTCCAAATCTGTTCTGATGAAGAAAGAAACTCACCTACATCTTGGATGGCCTGAGGGTGAGTAAGTTTCCAGCACATTTTCCTTTTGGGGTGAACTAAACCTGTAATACTTCTACCATGTTCCTGGTAGACTGAACTCAAATGTTCAATATAAATAATGTATGTATGTATGAATAAACAAACAAATAAATAAGCTAGCTAGAAACAGTGAAAGCTAGCTTTGTGTGTGACTAGATAGGAAAAACAGAAAACCCACACAAAAGTCTATTTTATATGTTTTTGGGAAACATAAATAATGGAGAGACTTGTGAGTGCTTAATGTGACCATTATGTGGGGATTTTGAAGGGTGTTATTTAGGTGATTACCATTTACTCACAGTGATGAGAGAAGTCTGTGGTTTGTTCAGAAACGAGCTGTTACAACACAAGACTGCTCTTTAAAAATGTCAAGCTTCAATTAATAAGCAAACTATCACTATTTTTAGTACATCTTTTTATTATTATACAATTTGATCTGAACTTATAAGAAAAAAGAAAATCACATTCACAATGAGATAACTGATTTGAATTGAGCCAGACACATCAGGTTTAACAAGAACACTAATTATAACTATAACAGGGACGTTAAAAACTAACAACAACAACAAAACTATTAACAATAGTAATTTAAGCTGTATTCCACTAAAAATAAAAAGATAGATAGATAGATAGATAGATAGATAGATAGATAGATAGATAGATAGATAGGCAGGCTTTGAAGTTTGGTTCTGATCGAATCTTTGGTTTAGTTAAAAGCAAACTTTGAAGTTCGCCAAAAAAATATGAAGCGTCTTCTTAAGATTAACTTAAGACAGTATATCAGGACTTATATTGTAGCTCATTGTAGAGAACACTTGTGTTTTCACATTCGCGATTTAAATCACGATTTTTATGCACGTTTTTCCACAAGGTATTGAATATTTCCAGAGATTCCTTTGCATAAATCACACACCGAATCCAAGATGGGTAATTTTATGTGTCACTGTTTATTGCTTTTGCATTAAGATTGTGCTGACATCCCTGTGCTCCCCTGCACATAAAACACTTTTGTTTTTGGTTTATATTTTTTTGTGTTTGCTTCAGCGTTTTGTGGGAGGGAACACTCAGGGGCTTGCCGCAGAATACGCCACAGATCTCGTCCTCTTGTCTTCAAAAACAGACAGTTCTGTGAGGATGAATGCAGGATGAGCGTGCAAGAGAAATATAGAGAAGTTCTGAGATGAGATGAACAAATTCAAGCATGTCAAGCAAGGAATCTTGGGGCAACATGACGTTGAACAACTCTCCCCACAGTAATAACTTAATTTAGAGAGACTGGTGGGTGAAGATAAATCAATGACAGGGGTTTGTTCAGGCAGGGTGGGCTGTAATAAGTGCATTTCGGTGGTATGCATACTCTGACAAGCACTGGAGGATCTGTGTAGTAGCAATTCTGAGCTGTGTAAGAAACAGAGACAAAGGAGGAATGGGAAAATGCATGCCAAATTTAGTAAAACATATTAGTCCTGCATAGGCTCTCGTCATTATGAAAGGTTTTATATGTCACATTTCACCTGCCCCCACACGTTTGCTACCGCTCTGTTTTACAGCAACACAGAAAGAATAGAGAAAAGAGGAAGTCTTTAATACCCGGAGAAACCCATTCATTAGCATTCCCATTCATTTCAATGACAGTTGCATGGCTGGCAAATGACTTTTAAGAAGTAAATAATTTGAAATCACTGTGATTTGACCAGACCAAGACCTGAGTAGGTTCAGTTCGAGTCAAGACTGAGATCAGAAGAAGGTTAAAGGTTTATGCAGCCAAGACTGAGATGTAAGTAAGTTGAGTCTGATTCAAAACTGAGACTTGAAGAGGGTCTGAATGTCAGGGTTCTGTCGTGTGTCATGTGTTCCCGCCTCTTGTTTCCTTATTTGGTTTGTTTCCTGTCCCTGTTTATGTGATTATTGGTTAATTCTGTTCAGATGTGTGTCTCATTAGCGTGTCTATATTAGTTCAAGCCTGTTCAGTTTCATGTGGTCTGGTCTACTCGTTACTCCCCGGTGTTCCTGTGGCTGCCTTGCCTTATCCTGCCTTGTCTTGCCCTGATGTCATTATTAAAGACTATGATTTGAGTTACGTCCTTGTCAGCGTGTTCCTGTATCCTCCCTCGTGTGTGCACCGTGACACTGAACAATTCAGACGGTGTAAATATGCTTTGCTTTTGGGGAAAGGAAGCCTGTTTTCACATCAGTGTCTGAATCAAGACTGAGACATGAGCAGATTGAGCCTGAACCAAGACAGAGTCTTCAAGAGGGTTGAGTCTTATTCAAGACAGATACCTAAAGGGTGTAATGTAAATATGTAATATTTAATTTAAAGGAAATAGTTTAATTTAGCTCAAAGGGAATCATTTGTGATTTTATAGGGAATTTGGACAGAATCACTGTTTCACGGCT
>JAFVLL020041120.1:0-24354 GCA_021397915.2 Tor tambroides | reverse complement strand
CATCAGTAATAGAGAAGAGAGCTTCTCCCCGCTCCCTTAACACTTAACTCCATTCAACCCCTGTTTATCAACTTAATTATCCTTCTATCTGCAAGTGGAATACATGCAGCCGCCTCATTCTCTGAGATATCCCAAAGTAAAAGATGAAAGCAAAGGGTGAAAGGTGTGCAGGCGGGAGAACGAGGGATGGAGAAGGAGTCAAAGTGTTTCATTTATAACCAGAAAGAGGCCCTCAGAGAGCATTTATCCATAATGGGGAAATAATGAAGAAAGATTAAAGCCCTCTGGGACATTTCCGTTTTTTTCTCTAAATGATCATAACGTACCCCCGTTCGTCACAATGGACTCGGAGGGATCTTCAGACACCATTATATAGCCAAAAATGAGCCCTGGCAAAAGCTTGAGTCACTCCGTCAGTTAAATGCAGGCAGTAGCAACACTGGTGAAAGGCTTACCTGCGAATTAAGAGCAGCAGCTTTTGTCTCCCTTGTTTGGCGGTAGAAAACATCAGAAAGGGGTCTATTTCCTGAGTGATTCGAGGTGAGTTTGGAGGTTCAATTGAACCTATCATTACGCCAGTGATTAGTTTAATGCCAGCAGGTGTGCTCAATGAGGACTCGAATAATGATCTTTGGAGTGCTATCTACAGCTTAACCCCTGACGGAACTATTTCAGTTCTAAAGAGGCAGAGTCCGCTCAGAGTTTTAAGAGCAAAAGAGAACAACCAAATAGTGAAAAAATCATTATAAATCAAATTGATAGCATCATATCAGAGGGAATATTATAAAAGGTCTTGAGATATTATACAATATATGAGTGTTTTTTCAATGTGATTTTTAATAAAACTAATGGATTAACTTCATTTTTGTAATATTAAGATCACATTACAATTGAAAATGGAAACATTACCGCAGTTATAGCATTTACTTTACTTTACTAAATGCTCTTCATAAATAGACTTTGTCTGCTCTTGTCTCAGTACCAGACTTTGAAAATCCAACATAAAATTAGAGGTTACTATATGATAATCTAAACAAAATGTGAAAAACAAACTATTTTCATATTACTTTAACCATTACTTTCAGAGGCAAATGTGCCCATAGCTCAGGGTTGTCCTATCCTGTTCCTGGAGGGCCAATGTCCTGCTGAGTTTAGCTCCAACCTTTTATAACACCCAGAAGTTTCTAGTAATCCTGAAGACCTTGATTAGTCAGTTAATTAGGATTGGAGCTAAACTCTGCAGGATACTGGCCCTACAGGAGCAGGATTGGACACCTCTGCCATAGCTGAAGTAGGACATTGGCTGCATGCAAAATTGCATACTTCGCTACTATATTGTAGGCGAAAAACAGTATGTGACAAAAAAGTATGTCTGAATTCACAGTACTCATAAAATAGTAGGCAAAAAGTACCTGGATGACCTACTACATTCTGAAGTGTGTATACAGTGTACACTTTACTATCCAATGAGGCCATGGGAGAGGATTTGTGAATAGCAGTGATGCGACGCAACTGACACTTGTCACATGACAATGACAACATGGAGAATGTAGTGAATCCAGATTATATTCATACTACATAGAGCATACTCTTTTTGTGGTCACAAAGTAATTCAAAAAAGTATCTACTTAAGAGAGTATGTGATTTCGGATGCAGCCCAATATATTGCTTTAGGAGTCTAAAACAGAGGGTTATTTGATCTAATAAAAAAAGTGGATAACACTTTATTTTAAGGTGTCCTTGTTACATGTTACATGTACTTACTACTATAATAACAATAAATTATGCATAAGTACATGCAAGTAACCCTAAGCCAAACCCTAATCCTAACCCTAGCCATATAGTAAGTACATGTAGTTAACTAATATTACTCAGTACTTAAATATATTATTACACTGTAACAAGGACACCTTAAAATAAAGTAACCAAAAAGTGCAAAACTGTATTTTAACAGCAAGGGTTCTCATCGCTGGCCCTCAATATTCACGTCCTGCAGTGTTTAGCTCCAACCTTGAGCAAACTCACCTGTCTGTAACTTTCTAGTAATCCTAAGAGTTGAGAACCCCTGCTTTACGGGGTGCAACAGCTTGGCACTGGGGCAGTACTGTTAAAGGGACATCACTGAACCTTATCTACCCCTAAAAGGTGCATATTAGTACCTTGGAGTAGTAATATGTACCCTTGTGGTACATTGGACATCCAATTTGTGGAGATTAGTCAACCCCAATGAAAAGTGTCATTTCCAAAATGGTGGACACTGTTTCATTGGAGATTTTTATGTAGAGGTGAGAAGTTGTGTTTGGACTGGAAAACTTTGAGGTTGGAAGTGGGGCATTTCAACAGCTTGTATAATTTAATTATTTGAACAGTTATCCAACAGTTTTTTTTTTTCTTGATGTTAACATGCACATGCCATTATGTTGCCAAAAGGTCATGAGGAAGAATGAAACTGTCGGTCAGTTATCGGGTGCCTAAAAGTGTAGAAAATCCTGATTGCAGTGTTACTCCCAGGGCGAACTGGGAGTCGACCCAAGCCAAACAATTTATGCCAGAAGGTCAAAGCGAAAGAAACTGGCCGACAAAATGGGCTTTTCAAAAGAGTGAAGAAGATTAAAGATGAGGTGAGATGAAACGTCGACATGCTATGCAAATGCATTTACAAAAAGTAATGAATATCCCTTGATATGCCTGAATTCTGAAGAACGGTCATAAATGAACAGACATAAAAAATATATTTCACCTTAGTTATGAAAAAGCATAGGAGTAAAAATGGAAACGTGCCCATTGCAGCCTTAACCTACGGCAGAGCCGACAGCTTGCTCTGACACTTCAAGCATGAAAACATGCTTTACAATTGCCAGCTTGCTCGGGTATAGTTTGAATAACCCTGGGAACAGAAAATAACTCTATTGTGTAACAGTAATGAAATTTTGGCCAATCTAATTTGACTTGTTGCATAAAATTTCTTGGGCAAAACTTTTCTCTGCTAAAACTGCCTCTTATCAATTCATTTGTAGGTGAAAAAAAAAGATGAAGGGAAAAAAATGGGAACAGATTGAAACTGGCATAGAATATGCTCCCATTGTGCTGCTGCAAACGAACGTGTGTCCTTCAAGAAAGAATAGCGCTTTGCTTCTCATACCAAAGTCTTGATGCTTTCCCTTGAATAAATCATTCACATCTATTGAATCCTTTTCGTTTCACAACACAGGCCGTCCTTTCAAGATGGAGAGAAAGGAGTCTGAATGACTTGGAGCTGGAGAGTTACCTTGCATAGAGGGGAATTAAGGACCAGTAGCCAATATTGTGGATCAACTATGCCCAGAAGAAAGGGGTCATTCTTGTGTTACCTGGCTGGGGAATTAAGCCACAATAGACTTCAAACAAGGGACGGCGCACAATTCATGGATTGATTTTTACTTCAGGGACCTCAGACTTTTTCAAAACACACAATATCTGCCGAAGATGGACATAAAGCTGTGAATGGCATGAATGGGTGATGTATTACCCTCGCGGCCTGTGTCAAGGGAATATAGGTACCTTTAGACCTCGCTGGGTGACCTCAATCTCTCATACACCCTATTAGATTGGCCAGGAGGTGAGAGCAGCTTTGTGACTCATCACATATTGTTTGCTCTGCTGTTTTGTAGTTCTCTGTCCATTCTGCTGATACCTTTTTACCTTACACGTTGAACTCGGACAAGAACTTGTGTAATACTGAGCAAAAAATCACACCCACACAAGCCCTCAATGTTTAGGAATAAAAGCCTATACTGCCAGTTCCATGACTGGAGATTTTCAGGTCATTTCTTTCAATCGCACCTTATAGCCATGTCACACAAAGTACACTGAAAACAGGAACTTATGATATTGCACAAAAGATATGTTTCCATTCCAGTAAATGTTTTATAAATCACGTACCACAGAAATGAAGTTCTGAAAATTTGTGGGAGAGCTCTTGATTAGCGACTATTCTGCCCAAGGGGTCAAGGTTTGGTTGGTTAGCATGGTCCAGTTAGCCCCTCCTTTGCTGGTAGATGATGCAATTACGCCATCTGCGCCGCAATTACACCATTTTTCTCCATTGGCAGGCATTTAAGAGTAGCTGAGTGTTCTGACTGAAGAAATGTAAATATTCCATCATATATTGAAGTTTTAACAATGCCTGATTTTTGTAGCATGAAGTAGATTGTTTTTCTGTCTTAAGCTAATGAAGGGCTGATTGGATGTGAGTCTGTCAGCCTTGTCTTAACATCATTTTCCTGTGGCTCCAGAGTGATTAGTGATGTTGTTTTGGTGTTTGGTGCCTATGAGCAAAAATTTTTGATATGCAGTTTTCAGATTAGATACTTCTGAAGACCAGCTGTCTAAGATGAATAGGAACGCTAACATCTCCAGGTAGTTCAGACCTCCTTGATCCTGCCTTTGCATGAGGTATGACGTCAAAGGAAGCAGACTGTCCATTTCATGCTTTTAAGTGCCCTTTAGAAGGAAATGTCACTGGTAAAACATAATTAAATATTTGCCATTTATGTTGCCTTTTTTGGGGTCAGAATACATGGCTACTTATGAATGGCCATCAATGGAGAAAAAAGCTTTCGTGCAGAAGCACTGTTAAAACATCTACCAGCCAGGGCTAAGGTTTACTTTTTGTAACTTTAGTTAGTAAATGTATACTGCACTTTCTCACATTCTGCAGACTTAACAGCTCATTATTTTCCAAGTAATGCAATCCAACAGTCGATCTTAAAAGTTCAAAGTCGCTTCCTTTACTGTGGCATTGCCGTATGACAGTTAGCGGAAGCTAGAGATTACATTTTATAAAGTTTCTTCAAAATCTTAAAATCCATTCACTGCCATTATAAAGCTTAGAAGAGCCAAGACATCTTTTAATATAACTCTGATTGTATTCGTCTGAAAGAATAAAGTCATATACACATTGGATGGCTTGAGGGTGAGTAAATTATGGGGTAATTTTCATTTTTGGGTGAACTATCCCTTTAAGTCGACTTGGGTTAAACTGCTCAATTCATGTCACACATCACTTTTTAATGCGTGAAAGTTTTGATTGAATGGACTTCCAATGGATGGACAAAAACGATGAGGGAATATTTAAAAAGTCTTAATTTTTGTTCCGAAAATGAATTTAAGTTATGGGCTTGGAATGATTTGTGGTTGAGTAAATGATTTGACTTTTTGGAAAGCTAACCCATTTATACTTTTTTAAAATGTCTTCGTTAGGTTCATTAAATTGCACATCACTGGACCCCTAGATGCAGCCTTTAAATGAAAAGACACAGGCTGTGCAGCCTCCTTAAGACCTGGTCAAGGCTACACTCATAAAGAGGGATGGAAGAAACCTCAAATCATCACACAACCCACCTGAGTGACACGCGCTTGGGCTTGGTTCTCCCTTCTGAGGCTCCCTTCCTGATAACA
The DNA here is from genome assembly GCA_021397915.2 of Tor tambroides. Classification (NCBI taxonomy): domain Eukaryota; kingdom Metazoa; phylum Chordata; class Actinopteri; order Cypriniformes; family Cyprinidae; genus Tor; species Tor tambroides. The sequence continues at coordinate 18,915 of JAFVLL020041120.1, read as the reverse complement.
CGGCTTTCTTATCGCCTTCAAGAGAGGAGATTTGGCCCCTGTCCAAAAGAACCAACGAAGCAAGAAAACCACTGTCTAGACACTTAAGGAGAAGTAAAGGAAAAAAATGCTCTGTTTGACAGGAAATACTGAAGGGGCTTTTCACTGAAGTCAGGCGAGTTGAAGGGCTGTAGTCCAGACAATGTCATTGTGCTGGACCGTCTCACCAAATCCCCTTTTCTCCCACCATTTCACAACCGTTTACCATGGATCTCAGAGCCGGACTATGGGGAATCACCTCTTATATGTGCTATCTCTGAGCAAGAGAGTGAACACAGGCAGCAAGGCTGCTTTTAGGTTTACAGTTATCATTAACAAAAATGATAGGGAAGAGACATGACATTGGGCAGTATACTTCCCAGAGAGGTCATTACAGACAGTCAGAATTCGAATAAACTTTGTATGTCCATATGAAATTGTTGGTCACTGACAAACACTGCAGTTTCACTTTTAAATAATATGCTTAACTGTCACTAATTATTTTGGTGGATTGACTACTAATGTCCAACAACCCTGTTGAATTAGTTCGTTTTTGAAGTGGAAAATTCTGTTTACAGCAAATAAACGTTTTTCATTTTCATTGAAGGAATGCAATGATCTTGAAATGTTAACCAAAAATGGCATCAACCATCAGTGGTGAAAATGGTAACCTGAACCTAAACACAAGCAAAACTGTATAAGAAACACAAATGTTTATGCATTATTTGGTATATGTAGACTACATTATCATACATTTTGCAAACTGATCAGCTCATTATTTCAGATAAACATTTATAAAAATGTATTTGAATAATTTATATTTTATTCATTAAAATATAACTGTGAAGGAAAGGACGTGTGGCCAAGTATGATGACCCATACTCGGAATTTGTGCTCTGCATTTAACCCATCCAAGTGCACACACACAGCAGTGAGAAGTGAACACACACACAGAGCAGTGGGCAGCCAATGCGGAGCAGTTGGGGGTTCGGTGCCTTGCTCAAGGGTCTCACCTCAGTCATGGTAATGAGGGTGGAGAGACTGCTGGACATTCACTCCCCTCACCTACAATCCCTGTCAGACCTGAGACTCAAACCTGTGACCTTTGGGTTACAAGTCCGACTCTCTATCCATTAGGCCACGACTGCCCCTATGCTGTCCATCCTTAACAGAAATTTAAAAAAACGTTTTCTGCAGTTACTGTAGAAGCTGGTTTTTGCTTTGGAGTTAAAAAAAAATAATTCTGATTTTATCTTGCAATTGCAAATTTGTCTAACAATGTGAATTTCTGTTTCCTTTGCTTTACCTACCATTTACCATTCTCTTTTTTTTAATCCAAGGACAAAACAGGTTTTAGAATATGTCCATATTTTAGAATATGTTTCAGAATACTAACCTTATTTCCAATAGCCTACACAGTTTTTGAAGTGGAGAGTGTAAAGACAGTCTCAGATCCACTGATCTTTCACATTCACTGTAAGCATAGACTAAGCAAGTAGCACTGATCCTCAAATAGCAGCAAAAAAAGTTGTTTATGCACATGTTGTTTTGCTGATGAACTTGTAGACCAGTGGCTCTCAACCTTTTTAACTCTGAGGCTTACCATTGAGCACAACAATATTCAAATGCCCCTTGACTTTTCCAGAAGTTTGTGATTTACTGTAAAGAATTTGACACTTTTTTAATGCTCATTCTGTAATCTTGATGCCCCCATGGAAGTTTGTTTAGGCCCCCTAGTGAGAAAACATTGTGGTATAAGTATGAATCCCATTGAAAAACTGTTTGAGTGCCCTTCACCCAGAAATATCTGGAAGGAAAAGGTACAATGCAAAGACAACAGTGTGTTTACAGTCTCATCACATGCTTTGGATCTGAATGGCACCCCTGTGTCACAGCTCAGTGAAGCAAGACGCACCTGCACCAAAGCGCTTGCAATAAAAAAACATTACTCACTGTCTAACAACACGCACTCACACACAGATAAGAAAAAAAAACAATCATCTCCAATACACTGACCTCTTACCACACAACATATACACACAAAAACAACAACATATGAATCCATCATTAACGTGACAAAACTTGCCAAAACGTGTTAAGGGCTCTGACAATAAAGACAAACATCACGTTTAATAAAGAGAAGAGAGAGCGTGTATCCAACCCAATCTCATAAGAAAACTATTTTACTATTTTACAAAGTGGCAATTTCGTATGAATTTGTACAATGTGATTTGAATGGAAACTCTGGCTGTGTTCGCTAAGCAACTATCAAATACAAATAAGTATGTCTGAATGTTTCTAGTATGAATGAAATCCGAACATACTACATTTGTCATGTTGTCAATGTTATCTGACCTATACCAGCATCAGTTACGTTGCTTCATTGCCACTTACAAATCTTGTCCCGTGGCCTCATGGGATATCAAAGTGTCCATCAGATGTGGAGTTCAGAATCTCAATAGTACTAGGTCTTATAAGAACTTTTCTCCTCCTGTTTTATGAATACTGTGAATTTGGACATACTACTCTATTTCAGATGCTGTTTTTCACCTACTATTTAGTAGGAAAGTATGCGATTTGGGATGCAGCTATGTTTTGTTTTTTTAGGAAAACAAATGAATGAATGAATGAATGAATGAATGAATAAATGTAAGAATGAAGTTCCACCCCTAAAGCAGATTGTACAAAAATATACAAATGATATCATACAAAATAGCCTCCAATTCACAAAAATATAACATTTTTACAAATTGTGACCCTGGACCACAAAACCAGTCATAAGGGTCAGTTTTCTGAAATTGAGATTTATGCATCGCCTGAATACATTTATGCATCGCCTGAATAAATAAGCTTTCCATTGATGTATGGTTTGTTAGGATAGGACAATATTTGGCCGAGATACAACTATTTGAAAATCTGGAATCTGAGGGTGCAAAAAAATCTAAATACTGAGAAAATCGAATTTAAAGTTGTCCAAATTAAGTTCTTAGCAATGCATATTACTAATCAAAAATTATGTTTTATTATATAATTACAGTAGGAAATTTACCAAATATCTTAATGGAACATTAATATCCTTAATATCTTATTAGATTAATATCTTAGATTAATATATTATGATATTAGATTAATATCTTTACTTAATATCCTAATGATTTTTGGCACAAAAGAAAAATAGATAATTTTGACCCATACAATGTATTTTTGGCTATTGCTACAAATATACCCATGCTAATTATGACTGGTTTTGTGATCCAGGGTCACAATTCTGATTAGACTGTGTTGGTGTATCCACATATTCAGGATTGGAACCAAATGTAAAACAATATCACTCAAAAAATAAAATTATCGGTTGACCACTAATCTGAAAAGACTCACTCTCTACAACCAAAGGCAAATGACGGTAATTTCAAAAACACTGGAGTAGAGCTGTTACCTCTGGCACGATTTCGATTGAAATATCACTGTCAAGTTTTGCTTCTGAAAGGTTGAACCCAAGAGGACTTTGATGAAAAGCACCTGGAATATCAATTAAAAAGCGGAAGGAAAGAACAGAGCGCACGAGGAAGAAAAGAACAGAGCTTAGGCGTCGGCTTCACTGATTGGTTGTACACATCCTTCTGCCCCCTTTGACCACAGGTTAAGTCATGGGAAGCATGGGTGGCAACAGCAAGCAGAAGTAATTATTGTTCGGGGCCTTTTAATTTCAGTGGCATTTAAAATGATTAATCCTTTTCTAGAGCTCAGTCAGAGTACTTCATATTTTCATACCGGCCCCCGAGGAGTGACTCATTTCTGAATAGGTTGTCTCTCTCTCTCTTGATTGCTCTCTGTACATTCAGACATTGGAGATGTAACGGCGGTGTTTGTTATTGACTGTGCGGATCATGCTTTACCCGAGTGGTCGGAAACCATCCGCTAATAGTCGCCGGTCTTCATTGTTGTTGGGCATTCAAAGCAATTCACATAATTAGGACAGCACATTCTACTACACAAAACCCTTTTACTGAAATAGATTAGAATGTGGAGTTTATCTGGTATAAATACAGCTGTGTAAATGAGATCAGGTATGTTTGACGTGGATCAACTCACTCGCAGGATGCACGGTTGTCAGTGCAATCAATGGTTTGTCATCATTTTCCAAAAAATGTTCAGTCAGCTGTCATTAGGCTCTGCTCTGAAAGAGAAACCTGCTAACCCCAAATAAATGTTTTCTGACCTGCAATATTATTTCTTTATGAAGACTGTTACAATAAAAAGATATTTGCTAAGTAAATAACCTTTATTACTTCACTATTGCTCCATGTGTCGAACTAAAATGAAATGCATTAGGATTTTGAAGCATATAAACTGTTATCAAATACTGTCTGTATTAATGAGCAGACGAAAGATAAAACAAAAGATAGAGAATAAGGGAAACTAGCTAGTCACTAGTAGACTAGTTGTCACTGGCTGGTTAACCGGCTTAAATTAGAATAATTTGTGTAAATTCTGTCCTCCAAAAAAAAATTTTTTTTTTTCTCCCACTAGCTCAAATTAAGGTATGGGTAAATAATTTAATGAAGCTAAATTATAACTTGAACTGTAACTTGAATTTCATAAACATCAGAGTATTTTATAACATTAGAGTGGTGTTTTATATGCTGCATTTTATATTAATTTATACCAATTAATAATATAGATATGCAAAATAGTCATAATTTTATTTAACTACTATTTCTTAAATGCTATTTCTGTCAAAATGTTAAAGGGATCCTATTTTCTGAAACTTGGGACTCTTTTATTAGGTTTTTTTTCTGATTATGTGAATTCTTCTTCTGTAGTTGGTCAATCTAATCATTATGATGTCCTTATGATTGTGGCTTGATTGTGATCAAAAGTTTATTGAGTACAAGTTTGTGCACTGTATGTACATAATTTATATTTGTAACAATTTGTTTGCGCACAGTGTACATGGGCGATTACGTTTATTTATTTATTTATTTTTTAAACTCAATAGATTCAATAGTTTATTTTGTACATAATTGACATACACCATATAATTATGTATTGACTTTGAGGGGCTTTATTTTGGTTTGATTTGGTTGGGGTTGGGGGCAGTGTGGGAAAAAAATGCTGTTTCTATTCTCCTGTATCTTTGTCCTTTTATTATTATAAAAGTTCAATAAACAGATAAAGCAAAAAAATAAAGTTAAAGGGATAGTTCACCCAAAAATGAAAATTCTGTCATTAATTGCTCACCCTCATGTCGTTCCAAACCTGTAAGACCTTTGTTCATTTTCAGAGAAGAAATGGTTGAGTAAAGTGGTTATTTTTGTTTTCTTTGCACTCAAAAAGTATTCTTGTATAGCTTCATAAAATAAGTTTGAATCACTGATGTCACATGGACTATTTTAACAATGTCCTTACTATGTTTCTGGGCCTTGAACATAGTAGTTGCGTTGCTGTCTATGCAGGGTCAGAAAGCTCTTAAATTTCATCAAAAATATCTTAATTTGTGTTCCAAAGATGAACAAAGGTCTTACGGGTTTGGAACGACATGACGATGAGTAATTAATGACAGAATGTTCTCTTTTTTTTTGGTGTACTAATTACATTTTCTGTATGATTCCAATTCATTCTTTTTTTTTTATAATTATTTTATTATTTAAATGTATACTAATGTTTAGCAAACACAAATTTGTGGAAGGTGGATTTTCTTTTGAATATTCTAGATTTCAAAGAAATGTATTTTTCTCAAATTAATGTCAATGAACAGCTGGTTCCCTGAGTGACAACTTACCCCACATAGTGTTAAATGAGCTGTATCTTTTTCAGCAGCCTTTTTTTTTTTTTTTTTGTACTCAAGACTTTAGGTTATGCATCTGCATACTTTCAAAACACATTCTCTTGATATATTCACTGTAGATTAAAAAAAAAGACACTAGCCCCTGTCTCCCCTATACCGACGAAGTATGGGTAACACTGGCATCTAGTGGACATTAAGTAGCAACACCAAACACATGCTCTGCGTTTCAATTACACATTTACTAAATAATTCAAATGAATTATTCAGATTTAACAGTAAGAACACAGTTCTAATAAATAATTGCATGTTCTAGAAGTGTTTACATGTTTGTAAAAAAAAAAAATAATAATAATAAAATCAATCAATGAAAAAAATACCACATTTAATTTTTCAGCTGAATGTGGAATCTAAAGTGTGTGTGTGTAGTCTATATATATAGGAGGGATAAACTCAAGGAAAACAAAAACAGCGAGGGGCTTTCGGTCTAGCCCAGCTGTAGTGGCGGACAGAAAACGCTGGTAATAAATTGACAAATCCCAACAGATATGTGGAGGAAGTCTGGCTCTCCCATGATCTCTCCAGTGTGGCAAATCAAAACCAAATTTCCTCCTGGGCAGCAGTAGACACGGACGTGCAGATACCTGCGGCCACCTGGGCCTCACTCCAAAGACTCGGCCAAGACAATTTCCCTCAAATCACCTCTCTATCTTAATCTGACAGCCCTCCTCGATTAGGAGGTGTGAAAATTACTTCTCTACCCACCAGCTGTCGTTCTGAAATTATCTTAATTGTACCATGATTATGCCTCTAAGCTCCTATGAGAGCAACCGTTGCATCCGTTAAAAAGTACTAGCAAAGATGGGAAGACCTTCAAAGTGTAAGTGAACACCTTAGAAGAGCTGCAATCCACGCACACAAACACAGAGACAGGCAGCAGGAATACAGTGCTATAGACTAGCAGATGCCTTACTATTTGACAAAACAAGAGCTCACCTGCGTATTTCGCTTAATATCAAAATATAAACCTAAACAAGCTTTAAATCAAAAAAGAATCTAGACCACAACTACACAAAGTTGCAATTTGCTGACAAAACCATTTAGCGGTTAATCAGTTCCATTAACTAGCAGCTTGTGTAAATGTTTTGCTTTCTAAAAGGTATGACAGCCTTGTTCTTCTGTAAATACAGAAGGATGAAAAAGAAGAGGACTCACCACACACTAACAACAACGTTGATGTTTGGTAAATAGTCCTGCTTGTGTCGCTGTTTCCTATTGTTTAATTACAGTTGGCAGTAGTGGTTTACAGCTTTGTTTTTTTTTTTTTTAGCATTTCGTGACTTTATGGTGTAATTACAGACATAATTTCAAATACATGATGTGTTCATGTGTGGGGAAGCTTCCACAACAGGGCAACTTAAACTTAGTACTTCAATAACTAGAGGCAGCTAGAGCTGGTTTTCTTCTTCATCTCTTTTTTCTGCCATAAAAGTGTATCAGTGTAAAGGGGATCAGTAACCCTACATCAGGGATGGGCAACTGGCGTATACGGCCCGCATTGTCTTTTAGTACCCCCCGCTGGATTATATTAGACTCGGATGATCAATTTTAAAGCATTTGAAAAGTAAATGCCGTAAAGATTGCTTTCAGTTTATGATGTTAATACTGTCTCCAAACTGGAGAGGTCGCTAGTTTTCAACCGCTCACCTATTAATTACAGCGCAGTAGGACGTGCACTCAACGCAAACATTTACTAACATTAGCAAATAAAAAAATCAAAAACTGACCATGAAAACAGTATTTTCCAGTCAGGATGGTAAACATTATCACCAAGTTCAAGGTACCAATATGTGGATTGTTTGGAAATCTGTTTAAATCGCCATCACACCACTGCTCACAAACAACGGGGACGCCAGAGTTGCACTTGCCTCAAAATTTTACCTCAATTTCAAAGGTAAAATGCATAGTAAACAAAACCTTTTTGCAAAATGCATGACAGAAATGTTTGCACTGAAGTGTGGGTTCTTAAGGTGTTCCTGTTGTTAGGGTTTCCGCGGTTCCTCAGTTTAATAGTTTAAATTTAAGGCCACGAAAACTCTTAAATGGTACAAAAAGTCTTAATTATAAATGGTCTTAAATTTAGATACGGAAAGACAAGAAAGAAAAAAAAAAGCCATTGAAAGAATGTTGATCCATTTATATCATTTATGTTGTGTGCACAAAGTTATAAACATCTCCAAAATATGTACATATGGAGAACAATTTATTCCGACTGAATATAGTTTCATGAATTTGTTTTGCTATTGTTCTCCATGTCGCACTCCAAACCCTGAAACAAAAACATAAACGAGAATTATTTGTCTAAATATATCACATTTAAAGCAAATTTGACTATATTTGACAAATTTGAATACTACAGACTTCGGCCACAAGCATTCATACATTTCAAATGTATGTAAACTGTATTTTAATTAGGTTAAATAAAATCTATTATTATTATTATAATTAGTATTTTCATTTTACAATGCATGTATAGGTTTGTTGGTTTTGTGGGACATTTATATAATTCATAAAAGCATAATGACTACATTATTATAGCTAAGATGATGCAAAAGAATCTTTGCGTTGGCCGGGAATCGAACCCGGGTCAACTGCTTGGAAGGCAGCTATGCTAACCACTATACCACCAACGCATGGAAAGTTGTAAATGTCGCCTTCATTCATCTGATTCGCAAAATAGTTCCACTCTTCACTTTTTGCCCTTGTTATCTTAAAGTGCAGACTAAACTAGATAAAAAAATTTCGTCAAGACAAACTTTAGGTTGGCTTGAGAAAGCCTAGCCTGAAAATTTAAAGCAGTTGTAAAAGCCTGAAGTTTAAAAATTTAGATAGATAAGATGTTGATAACATGTTTCTAGCATGATTAGCATATTGTTGGCATGATTAGCATGTTACTAGCATGTCGCTAGTATAGTCTAGCATAATTAGCATGTTACTAGCATTCCACTAACATGTTTCTAACATGATTAACATGTTACTAGCATGTTTTAGCATGATTAGCATGTTGTTAACATGACTAGCAAGTGGCTAGCATGTTTTAGCATGATTAGCATGTTACTAGCATGTTTCTAGCATGATTAGCATGTTACTAATCAGGCTCTTCTTGGGAAGTCCCCCTCAGAAGAGCCCCCTGACTTGTCTGAACGACTACAGGCCAGTAGCACTCACTCCAATCATCACAAAGTGTTTTGAGAGAGTTGTGCTGGCCCACATTCAGAGCAGCATGCCAGACACTTTGGACCCCCTGCAGTATGCATACCAGACCAACAGGTCCACCTCAGACGCCATTGCTGCTGCTCTCCATATTTCCCTCTCTCACCTGGAAGATAAGGACACCTACATCAGGATGCTCTTTATCGACTACAGTTCCGCCTTCAACACGGTCATCCCCCATAAACTCACCCACAAACTGTTTGCACTTGGACTACACCCCACACTCTGTGACTGGCTCCTAGACTTCCTGACTGGCAGACCGCAGTCTGTCAGGATTGGAAATAGGACCTCAGACACCATCATAACAAAGACACACCCTGCCAGGGGTGTGTTCTGTCCCATACTTTACACACTGTTCACACATGATTGTGTTGCCTCCCACAAGGACAACATCATTGTGAAGTTCGCTGATGACACCGCAGTGATAGGACGGATCACTGGTGGAGATGAAGCGGCCTACAGGAGGGAGGTGGCCAGTCTTGTGACATGGTGTGAGGACAACAACCTCACCCTCAACACAGACAAGACAAAGAAGATGATAGTGGACATGAGGAAGGAGGTACTTCCTAAGGAGGGTGTGGAAGTTTGGCATGTCACCTAAGATCCTCAGCAACTTCTACACCTGTGTTGTTGAGAGCGTCTTGACCAGCTGCATCACCATGTGGTATGGCAACACTACAGTGAGGGACCGCAAACATCTGCAGAGAGTGGTGAAGACTGCGGAGAAGATCATCAGGACTCCACTGCCCTTTCTGCAGGCCATTTACCATCGCAGAGTCCACAGGAGAGCTGCCTCCATCCTCAAGGTCCCCACCCACCCACAACACGGACTGTTTACACTCCTACCCTCAGGACGGAGGTACAGGAGTGTGAAATGCAGGACTTCCAGATTAAAGAACTCCTTCTTCCCCTCAGCCATTAGACTTTTAAACGGGTAGCCAGTGGACACAGACTAGTCTCACATATCTCATAGAATATGTGAACTGAACTGCTACATCTCAATTTGCACATTTGTTAATGTTACTGCTGCTATTCATATCAAGTATCTTCATCTTGATTTGCACATTGTTAATGTAGCTGTTAAGTGACACATTTATGTAGTTGCAATTCCAATTTGCTGCTAGCCACTGTACTACTGTCTGTACATAAGTCAATATTGCACACTCGCACACAGAGAAATACTACATATTACTGCTACATGTGGACGTTAATGTTAATATTGCACGTCACTATATTGTTGTTTACACAAGTATTGCACACTCGCACATACAGACGTACATAGTTTATATTTCCATATTCATACTTTATTTCTACTCCTGCAACATAGCTGTACTTTTATTATTTTTATTGTATTTAAGTGTATGTCTGTTTTTAGTTTTACAAAATTTGCACTTGTCTTGGCATTCAATGTCGACAGCAAAGAAAAAATTTCATTGTACGGTGAAACTTGCTTTTCCTCACTGTGCACATATAATAAACGCTGAACTAGCATGTTGTTAGCATGATTGGGTATTAATTAGCATGTAACTAGTATGTTTCTCAAAGATGATTACATGTTACTAGCATGTTGATAGCAAGTTTATACATGATTAGCATGTTACTAAGATGTTGCTACAAGATGATTAGCAAAGGACTAAAGATGTCATTGGCATGTTTACAGTTAATGATTTAGCATGTTACTAGCAAGATGTTATCATGATTAAGCAAGTGATCAGCGATGTTGCTAACACGACAGATGTTACTGTGACTTGTTAAGATGACTAACATTGAAACAAGATGATTGTGTTAAGTACAAAGATGGTTCTGAAGATGATTAGCATGTTAGTATCATGTTGGTGTATGACAGGTGACTAAATGTTGCTGAAGATGTTTCTAAGATGATTAAGATGTTAATGTAAAGATGTTTCTAACATTATTTTAACATGATTGAAGATAAAGACAAGACAAGTTGTTAACAATTAACAAGTTACTAAAGACACTTAGCATGATTAGCATGTTACTAAGATGTTGTTAAAGATGAATAAGAAGTTATTACATGATTCTATGATGATTAGCATGATCAAAGATGTCAATAAAGATGTTTCAAGATGATTGAAGATAAGTTAATGAAGATGTTTCTAACATTATTTTGAAGACGTTATTAAGATGTTGTTAAATAAGACAATGAGTTACTAGCATGATTGTAGCATGATTTATGCGTTACTTATCACAGCAAGATGAATGCTGAAGTTATAGCATGATTCTGTGTGATGATTGCAGATGTTAGCAGCGATGTTGCATGATTGCTAAGTGACTAGCATGTCATTAGCATACGTTTCTAACATGATTGAAGATGTTAACAGCATGTTTCTAAAGATTATTTTGAAGATGATTAAAAGATGTTATTGGAAGATGTTGTTAACAATTAACAAGTTACTAAAGATGATTCAAAGACAGATTAGCATGTTACTGGCAGACAAGTTGTTGCATATCATGTTATTAGCATGATTCTAGCATGATTGCTTAAGTGACTACCATGTCGCTAAAGATGTTTCAACATGATTAAGATGTTAACAAGATGTTTCTAACATTATTTTAAAGGATGTTATTAGCATGTTGTTATTGATTAAATGAAGTTACCAGTACGATTGTAAAGATGATTAAAGATGTTACTTATCATGTTGTTAAGATGAATAAGAAGTTAGTAGCATGATTCTAAAGATGATTAGCATGTTAGTAAAGATGTTGCTGGGACAGATTAAAGAAGTGGTCAAAGATGTCACAAGATGTTTAAAGATGATTAGCATGTTAACAGCATGTTTCTAGCATTATTTTAGCATTATTAGCATGTTATTAACATGTCGTTAACATAATTAACAAGTTACTAGCATGTTGCTAGCATGATTAGCAAGTGACTAGCATGTCGTTAGCATGTTTCTAGCATGATTAGCATGTTAACAGCATGTTTCTAGCATTATTTTAGCATGTTATTAGCATGTTGTTAACATGATTAACAAGTTACTAGCATGATTCTAGCATGATTAGCATGTTACTAGCATGTTGTTAGCATGTTTATAACATGATTAGCATGTTACTAGCATGTTGCTAGCATGATTAGCAAAGGACTAGCATGTCATTGGCATGTTTATAGCATGATTAGCATGTTACTAGCAAGATGTTATCATGATTAGCAAGTGACTAGCATGTTGCTAACACGATTAGCATGTTACTAGCATTCTGTTAGCATGACTAACACGTTGTTAGCATGACTAGCAAGTGGCTAGCATGGTTCTAGCATGATTAGCATGTTAGTAGCATGTTGCTAGCATGATTAGCAAGTGACTACCATGTTGTTAGCATGTTTCTAGCATGATTAGCATGTTAACAGCATGTTTCTAGAATGATTTTAACATGATTAACATGTTATTAGCATGTTGTTAACATGATTAACAAGTTACTAGCATGTTGTTAGCATGAATAGCAAGTTATTAGCATGATTCTAGCATGATTAGCATGTTAATAGCATGTTGCTAGCCTGTTTCTAGCATGATTAGCAAGTTACTAGCATGATTCTAACATGATTAGCTTCGTTTGTTTACATTTGAATTTTGACAGTTGGAGTTTGAATAGTCTTGGCTCATTTGAACATTCCGTCAATGCAAGTCTATGGGATTTTTATGATTTTTAATCTTCAGTTTTATGAAAACTATAAGTCGGATCGGTCTGAAAAGATATAGCACACTAAATCAGATCAGTCTGAAGAGCTGGGCTGAGTTTGGAGTTTGTAGAGTTAAAGCTCTAGGTATGGAGGACCACGAGTGTCACGGAAATAGTCATAAAGATTTTCATTAATTGATTACTAATTGTACAAAAAAATAGACGTTAATAAGTAGCGTTCAGAAATTTTGACTAATAATAATAATAAGCTTAAGTAGCAGAACAGTAGGTTGGCTATCTCAAGCCAACCTAATATAATAACGTCGTTAAAGGTATCATAGGTGATTGTCTTCAGAAACATTTTGTTATTTAAGAAAGCCTCTCTTGTGACCCTGATAGCAATCATTAGTTAAGGGTCTAAATGTATTTATCTGTATTTATATATTTTGTGGAAGGTTTAGGACCAAGAAATGTCCGTCCAATCAAAACGCTCGGTCCGAGCGTTTTAATTGGCTTTCCTACCTGCCTGTCAACGCATGTATTTGCATACCTCTGCACACCCTGTTCGCGCAGACACGATACGTCATCGGCGCGTTCACGCACGCTGTGCAGAGAGAGCAAGAATGGCAGGCAAACATCAACAACCCAATCTTCCTTCCTGGTATTGTAGTACTTTTACTAACTGTGCTATAAAGTTTTCTCTCCGCTGAATGACACATGATGTAGCCCAGCGGTTCCCAATTCCAGTCCTCGCGCCCCCCGCTCTGCATATTTTGCATGTCTCGCTTAGTTAACACACATGATTCAGATAACCAGCTCGTTAGAAGAGAGCTACGTGCATGAACTGTGTTCCGATTGGCATGCTCCCTACACAGTGTTCATTGCTCCCTACTCTGAGCAGGGGAACTACAGCTTACTTCACTTCTCGGAACATTCACCACGGATTAAATGGTGAGCATCTCTCACACACAGACGAAACTTACTAGAGAAGTGTGACATAATATACTCCTGTAAATAAATACCATTTAAATTCACGCCTAGCAATACTTTAATTGCCTCTTTGTATGGAACATATGCTTGCTTTGAACTTTCAACTGGTTGATGTAGCCTATTGTAGTAATTTAATGTTGTCTCTGGTATTCTGCTCTTTATGCCGTATGTGTGTTCAGGGCGGCTTTGACGGCGCATTGCAGGGAGGGTGGGACATTCGCTTAAAGGCGATTGTATACAGTTAAAGTGGAAGCGTCCAATTGGCAGATCTCCCTACCATATAGTATGCGAAAAACAAGGCGAAAGGCAAGTAGTATGTCCGAATTCATAGTATTCTAAAAACAGAAGTAGAAGCACCTGGATGACCTACTACTTCCTACTTCTCACACCAGTAGGTATAATGATGGACACTTTACTATCCCATGAGGCCACAGGAGAGGAGGCGTCATATTCGAAAAATGGCGGAAAGCCGCGACGCGTTTGTTTTCAGGTTAAGTACCTCAGGGAAATATGTTGTAACTTGTACTTGTTTAACATCATCCAAGTAAACGACTGACTTGTTGACTGTTTAAACGATGTAAACAGATGAAACGATTTTGTGAATTGGGTGTAAAAATATCTTTAATCATTATTATTACCAATCAGATGGAGTTAACGTTAACCTCAATGTAGTAACCTTACATCATAAAAATGTTATGTTGTTCCTTTTGTTTCTCCTGTGTATTTTTACTTGCATTCCTTATTACAATAAATTACTTCCTTGCTCAAAATCAGCCTCTGTCATTCTGTTCACAGCTGCAGCTGCTTTTATTTTGAGGTAAAATATCTTAATAAATGGTTTAATAATTATCTGGTGATAAATGATCTGCGAGCAGCTGACCGACGCCTCCTTTGAGCAGTAACGATGTTAAAACACCGAAGAAAGCGGTGAGGATTAAAAACATTAAGGATGTTTGCGCAGTGAAGTGGGCTCTTTAAATTTTCGCGCTGTTGCATGACACGTGACAACAACATGGCGAATGTAGTACGTCCGAATTCCATTCATACTACCCACATTCATACTATATAGAACGTACTGTTTTAACGGTCAAGAAGTACGTTCAAATTCAAATGTAGTACCTACACAAGTAGTATGCGATTTCGGACGCAGCCAGCATTTTCCGAGATCTCCAACGGCACCTTTAATCTTCATGCAGTTTCTTCCGAAACGCTTTAAAAACTACGGGCTCGTCCGGGATTTGAACCCGGGACCTCTCGCACCCAAAGCGAGAATCATACCCCTAGACCAACGAGCCACGATGGTGTTATGTTTCGTAGCTTTTATGAATGATCTGTCGTGTAACATGCGTCCAGAAGTTCTGATTCGTTTTTTATGTCATATTTTTATAAAAACCCTGTAACAGTATAATAAGATAAAATACTGTAAGCGTACATTCACACAGGGGACACAAGAATTGAACTGAGTAAGTAGCCCCTCTATAGCATTGAGTACCTCAAGTTACATTATGGCCGGTTAGCTCAGTTGGTTAGAGCGTGGTGCTAATAACGCCAAGGTCGCGGGTTCGATCCCCGTACGGGCCAGTAAATTTTGTTATTTCTGCCGTGTACGCAAAAAAACATAAGTTGATTAAAACCATTCTTTATTGTAACCGATTAAAAAACTGGATTGATGTATTTTAAAAATCATCTAGCATAAAAGATCAACTCAAACGTATAAATCATATTTTCTGCCAATCAGTAGTATACACTTTATAACAAGTGCGTTTATATTTAGTAATTTATCACACTTTACACTTGTACAAAATCTATACAAAACAAGATAAAAATCCAGAAATTGTTGTGAATTTCTTTGCTTAGTTTAAAAAGAAAACGATTATGATTATTAATTGAAATCAATTAGTAGTTATGCACAACTGAGTAGATCTTTATCAACTAAAGTGTATTTTTTACTTTGTGTTTTACATTTTTTGTAAACTAATAATTACTAAGAATTAGTAAGAAACATTCTTGTCCATTTTCCTTAACAGCCATGATTTTTGCTGGTGAAAAGACCTGCTAGTTTTCAGCCACACCATATCAGCATTCACCACAAAGGTCAAGAGGGTCTGATGGGGTCCTATGCATACACACGCTTTCTCATTGGTTATTGTGAAATCGTTGTAAGAAATCAGTCTCACCCCAAGTCGTCCAGATACATTTTCAATTTTTATTTTGCTTTTTGGACAGTTTATTTTCCAGTGTTATCCATAATCGTTTCCTTTGTCATTTTTGCATAATTCTTATAAGGCTATTAAGAGGGCCATTGCTATGGTTTCAGACCAACCTGCATAGCAACTGGAAGACAAAAAGGGGCTGGACACTGACCCATTGGCAAGAATGAGTAACACATGACATTACTTGACATTTCATTGGCACAAAATGGTCTTTTTTCACCCTTCCAAATATAATCTTTAATAAACATGATTTCTGAATATCAAAAACAAAATGAAAGAGTACAAGCAGTTTAGTGTACGTTTTAGAGACTTTGGGAACCTTGGGACTTCTACTTGATGAGCGACTACATCCCTGGGACTTCCAAAGCAAATGGCAGTTTGAAAATACTTCTGTAGTGAAGAGTCCCTCTTTAAGTTGGAAAGCTGTAAAGGCTGCATGGAATCACTTCCCAGAGTTATGGAATTAGGAACGGGGAAAGAGACAAGTGAAATGTCTGCAACAAAATGGCTACCCTAGGGAACTAGACAGAAGTACAGCTGGTTACCCATTTCCTATGAATGAATCTGACTTCAATCAGAAGCAATATCTTTCAGAGGTATACAGTATATTTTTCCGCAAACCTCATTGCAAAGGCAACTATGAGACAGAGCAGCTTAATAAACCCAAGAAATAACCTTTGTAATGAAATAATGTTTTTGTAATGGCGTCATATCAAAAATTAAACCTGGATCGTTGCAGACCTGAAGCATGGCCAGGACTACTTTTGTTTTCCTTCAATTTGTGATTCTCTCTGAAAATGCAAACATGTTGAATCACTTCACACCAATTCAGGTGAACCTTGTGAAAGGGTCACTGAACCTTTATAAGGGCCACTGAGAGAATCATCAAGACCCTTATTAGCAGAAGTAATTTGAGCAGAGGAAATGTGCTGATATATTAGGGGTCAGGGTAAGTGGTCCAAATGGGTCAAATGAGGGATTATAGTAAGGGGGAACCGGGGGTTGCAACATAACCACTGAAGGACACACATTTCAAAAACGTTTGGGTCCCCATGGAGATGATCTCGCATTAGTCACAGGTGCACCAAAACTGGGGAATTCCTCAGAACTGCTCATATCAGGGGCCTAAAACCAGACAACACAAGTGACAACAGGTTAAATTACATTATTAGAATTATGCATAAATTTGTGACTCAATTTCATTAACTCATGAGTAATTACAACTTTCCAGCACAGTATATGGCACTCAACACATAGTATTAGTTTACCTTTTCATTGCCAGTGGCCCAAGGAGCCTCCCGCACAACAAAGCCCTTGGATGGGCCTCGAGGTTCTTCCATGCTGGAGGCAGTGGAACCAGAAGGCTTCATATAGGCCATTTTGGCTTCATTTTCAACCACGTCAGCCAACTAAGGGCAAAGATGAAAAATTACTTTTTGCCAATTTAATACTAATCATTTAATTTCTTCTGCCAAAGTGTAGCATATTCTTACATATTCCTCCTCCAGGTTTAGAAGGTGATCAATGGCTTCATCAACCTGTTCTGGACGGCCAGTCACAGTCACTAAATTGGGATCCGCAGCTCCACTCTGAGGGAATCGAACATCAACCTGGAAAAGGTAAAACAAAATGTATACAAAGAATTATTAAAAGTATGTATTTAAGGGGAGGGAAAAAAAAATAAAAATTCTAAAGAGTAGAAATCAAATACTTTGTATGAAATGAGTGATTAAAGGTGTGAAAACCTTTACTGTCTCACCTTAAACTCATCCATGATTCTGCGGATTCCCTTGCCACGTGCCCCTATGATGCGAGCATGGACTCTGCTGTCCAGGGTGATGTCCTCATAGATCATTTCCTCCAGTTCATCCACTATAGCTTGAATAGCATCACGTGCCGACACAGCATTCTGCTCATAGCCAGTAATGGTAATCTGATCCTAGAAGACCAAATCAATAAAAGGTTTGTGGTCATTCCCCAAAAAACGCACGCTTCTGAAGAAAAAGAAGTTGTTTTTAGGCTCCCGCCTGTTACCTGGTTCTCATCATTTTTCTCTGGAAACTGAATGTTGACCTCATGCTCATTGCGGATTTGGGTGATTATGGCACCCTTGCGTCCAATGATCTTGGGGTGATACTTGGGATCCACAGTGATGGTCAGCTTGAAGCTCCTGAGAGCCTGTGGACAAAAATATACATTTATAATATATAATTCACATAATGTGTGATTACAGAGTGGAAATCATTTGCACAAGGTTTCATTTGCTATTCAGGCTTCAAACTCACCCGATCCTCCTGTTCAGCCTGTAGCTCTTTGACACGCTCAAGAAGACCCTCTTTAGCGCGGTCAAGGTGGGAGGCCAGCCCAGTAATGGAGATAATGTCAGACTGTAACTCATGAGCAGGCACTTGAATATTAACCTGGGAGGAAAATATATTTGTCAGGACAGTAGCAAGAATCTATAAAATGCATAAGCATATCTCTAGCCATTTATTTGAATTAACTCCTGATAAATGCAGAAAAAGATTGATAATTCCACTGAAATCAGCTGTTAAGAGACTAACCTCAAACTCATCCATCATCTTGCGGATTCCACTTCCTTTCTGACCAATGATGTAGCGATGAAGCTCAAAAGGCACTTCCACCGCAATGGTCACAGGAACCAAAGCCTAAAGGATGAATATTTGTTACACCATTTGACAAAACCAAGAACATACAAATAAGAACTACTGCATAAAAGGACATTTCACGTAGGGAGTTGCACCTTTAGCGCTTCAACAGCAGCTTCACATCTCTCTTTGCGGCCAGAAAGCACAATGACATCACACTTCTTTGGGACTGAAGGATCAGCAGGCTCCTTGGTCTCTCCATTGGCCTCTCCATTCTCCTGAACTGGAGCATCAGCTGATGGAGCTGAGAACAATAGAAAGGTAGCAGATTTGAACTTAGAGGCTTGCCACAAATAAACAATTATAAAAAATAAATAAATAAATAAATAAA
>JAFVLL020041119.1:0-28393 GCA_021397915.2 Tor tambroides | reverse complement strand
AGAGCAATTCATCACAATCACAATATTATTAACATGCTTAATGTGACACTGATGGAGCGTGAAGTGGAGTTTTCACAGATGACGTATTCAATTTCAGACCACAAATGTAGAGCTTATTATGATTTGTGTCTAACGTGAATTGTTTTTTTTTTTAAGTTATGGCCATTTGACTGGGGAAAATAATCTCGCAGATTGTTTTTGAGGATCACAAACTGTGGCAGCTGGGAAAGACGATAGTGTTTAAGCACGATGTGGGAGTTGGGTCACAGATACGCTGTGATGGTCACTGTAGAAATAAATATTTGTCTCTATATCTCTGTTGGGACGCGGCTAAATAGAGGCAGTTATTCAAAGCCAACAACAGGAATCTTTCCATCTACTGCATGAAAGAGTCTGTGGGCGAGCTAAAGACAGCTGGACACATTTACACGAGTGAATTTTCTTGTGCTCACACACTCACAAAGACACAGTCCTTTTGTTTCCTTTATTTTGTCAGGTGCAGCTGGGAATTTAGTTATCTCAGGTTGGCCTTAACTTTGGTTCTGGCTCTTCTGCGCTTGTTTTATTTTTCTTTTTTTCACACATGAATCCAGTACAGTTCATTTAGGTAGGCTATATAACTTTCAAGCACATTGTCCAGTCATATGAATTAAAGAAAGAGGAAGTCTGAAAGACTGGAAAACGTCAAAAATCAAAGCGCAGGTCAAATCCAAATAAACAAGATTTCAAATGCAGCCAAAGCATTACGGTGAAGTTTAAGGAAGTCACGGGTTTTACAGACAAATTAACCATTTCCCTCAATTTGATATATGATATTTGACATTTTATTTACATAAAATTAAAAAATGCTGCTTTATAGCCCATCTGAATTTGGAACTGTACTGTAATCGTTTTATTCATATGAAAATCTATAGCCTATAAGACAAATACAGGCATTATGGAACTGAGAAGGTCATCAAACTGAAAACAGGATTAAGGCACGTGACTTCACGATCAGATCAGTCATGTCAGATTGGTAGGCTACTCCAGATCACGAGCTCTTTTGCTTGCATGATATTTATTTGGTGGTACAGCACACAGACTCAGTGAGGGACGCTAAATGCAGACATGCATGTGACATTTGACTCTCTCGTGGTGTTATAGGATAGCTATTACTATAGCTATACCGTATTATTTTTATATTTAAAATTTATATTTTAATATAAATTATATTTATTTAGTGTATGATAAAATGCATATGATAAAGTCAATATGATAAAATATTAGGGATCGACTTTTTTAACTGAATAAATATTTTAAACGCCATTCTGCAACATAAAATGCATAATTCTTAAACAGACTATTTTAATTTATAGAAATTAGAATTCTTTTACTCGTTATCTAAACGTTCTAGCTATTAATACTAATAAAAGTAGGAGTTAAAGTGACTATTCAATTTATGATAAAACATAAAACCAATTAATATCAGCAATGTGGTCGATCTGTGTCGCACACATATATAAATAAATATGAATATATTTAGATAAATACATACACTGGTTTTAACACTCTGCCCTCTGCATTATCTTTATTGCTTCTAGTTGGAAATACCAGTGCTTGCGTACTTTTTCATTTCCATTCCTATAAATCTGTCTTCCATGCAGATAAAAACGCTTTGTGTAACTGAAGGAATATTCTGAAACTTAGCAATCATATGCCCTTGTGATATAAAACTCATAAAAACAGCACACTGCACTGTGCACATAAAATAAAATCTGTTCTTTAAAAGGGTGTCATTATTCCTCATTCCAAATCTGTGGTCTGTTGTTTCCCAGGAGAAATATAAATTCTTATTGAATCATTTTATGAATTTGGTGACAGTGTCATTTTGATTTGATTATGAAATCATACAAAATCTGTTCAATCATTTCAAGAAAAAAATGGAGGCCCCAAGATCCTAGCAAAGCACTCAGAAGAGGGATCAAAGACTTGCGGTAATGTGATGATAGGCTGTATAGAGATGCATAGAGCTTTTGAAATCGACGATTGAAATTACTGTGTTAAATAATTGTCAGGCTAATAGAAGTGTGAATATACACCTGAGTCAGCGTCAGCTGTCAAGACTCGGCTGAGCGTTTGGAGATGATTATTTAAAATGTGCGCTCAGATGGAAATCTGCTCATGCTCAGGCGAGATACTGTATATTTGTGAAACGCATTTGAGACTGATCCGGTTGATTATTTCCGCTTAACAAGCTTCAATAAATAAACCGACATGAGTGAGCATGTTATACTTCTAATTTTTTGGCTTATTTACGATGGAGATACATGAACAGCCATTTAGATCTACGCAGAATCAGAGCTATAAAACAATATAAATGTCCTCCTGTAAATGATTTTCAAGGCCATTTTACGTCTATCAGGGCAATATTTTAACCATATAAAATGCCATTCATGTACAATACTTCAACTGAACCACTTCAATAAATTCTGAATGTTAATGATTGTGACTCTTATAATCAAATAAAATGCACAAGATACTATTTAAAAACCCTCCCACAATCAATACAAACCCTTAGGCCTAGATTATTATGATTTTCATCAAATGTTAGATAACAGATAAATGACTTAACAGAGGTAAGTAAATTTTTTTGCTCTCACGTTTTAGATATGTGGGGCATTATATGCAACTTTCTAAGTCCTGGTTTATTTCTGACTTATACATCACACACACACACACACACACACACACACACACTCACAGGTTGTGTTTAGCTTATTTATGCCTATGCGTGTCACAGTTATCATAATTCCTAATTTTTCATTCATAGTAATGAGAATAATTCACATTATTGAAAATGTGATGATAGTTAATACATTTTAAAATGCAATCGATATCTTACCTGATCTTACCTTTTTTGGGTGCTTGCTTATTTAACTGTTAATCCTTGTTGAGGAATGAGTGAGACACGTCTGGAAAATAATGGCACTGTATTTACAGCACATTTTCAAGAGAAATTTTGCAAGTAAAACGCAATTTGTTTTACAACATCATCTTATAACCGTTTTCTGGTTGTATTTCTTGTTCATGCCAAATCAGGACATTTTTTGTCCATTTAAAAAATGTCAATTTTATTTCCGTCAAAACGCGAAAAGGAAATTCGTCATTTAAATAATCGATTCGTTCGATATTTAATCCTTCCAGTAAAACAACATGCATCAATAAACAATTTCAGCATGTAACACTTCAACACTTCACTGGATGAGTTCCTGACAGAAATTAAAAACTCAAAAGTCCGTTAAAATATTCGAAAACATTCGACGCGATGCTTTACACACTTTTATACCTCGGGATAAATGAAATGATTCCTGAGAAGAAGAAAAAAACAATAGTTTCGTGTCCAAATATGCACTGCTAGTCATTGACACTAGCCAGGTGTCTGTGTTTAGTGGACAAATCCACGTGGCTGTGCACATCTTGCAGCTTCTGGTACTCGTACTGAAAATTAAGGACCCGAGGGAAGCCCACTGGATTGAACAGTGCTGAGGACGCGTATGGAGAGGTCGGGGCCATTGCGCAGGCGAGGCCATGGGTGACAGGCTCCATGGCCACTGTTTGAGACTGTGGGAAAGACTTGGCTGTGACAGAGTTCCTCGAGAAAAGTGTGGACAGCGCCGGTAAAATGCTCCCAGCAGGTGGCACGCCGATGGGTTGATGGAAGCCAAACGGGTAGATATCCAGCCCCGGTATATGAGCGCAGGACGCGCTGAGCCCGTACGCGCCGTAGCCGAGGTTAGGAAAGCCACTGGGCTGCAGCGCCTGGTCTTTGAAGACGCCAAATTTGAAGTGCTGCCGCTTAAATCGCTTCCTCCTCCGCAGGAAACTTCCATTCTCAAACATATCCGATGAATTGGGATCCAGAGTCCAGTAATTCCCTTTCCCGGGATTACCGGGCTCGCGTGGCATTTTCACGAAGCAGTCGTTTAGGGAGAGATTGTGTCGGATGGAGTTCTGCCAGGCTGGGAACTTCTCTCGGTAGTAGACAAACCGGTGGCTGATGAAGTCGCATATCTCGCTGAGGGTGAGACGCTTCTTTGGGCTCTGGAGGATGGCCATGGTGATCAAGGCGATGTAGGAATAGGGCGGTTTCACCGAAGTGCCCTTGCTCGAGCTTGAGGGACACATGGAAGATGGGACGTGGTCCTTATCCTCCCTCTTATGTACCTGGTCGGATGCAGAAAGAGCTGAAGGCGAAAGATGTTCGTCTCCAGACTCCTTGCCACCCTCTCCAACCACGTCGACAACGAGGTCATCCATTAAATCAGTGTCCAGGGTCATAATCCACAAGTTGGAGACGCGAAACGGGTTCTAAACAAGCAGATGGCAACGCGCAGGAGTCTTAAACTCTCCTTCGCTTGAAAAGGGCTGTTCCTGGTTCCTCAGAACACCCTGGATGGAAGATGGATGATAAAGAGACGAGCGCTAACAACACAAGCTTTAATTTGGCCACACAGGAATCCTCACAGTTCGAGCGCAGGAGGTCTGGAGAGCTGCGCTTGCAGCAATGTCCATCGTCCACTCCAACGCAACTGGATTCCTGCAGCTGTTCGGGAATCGGATGACGATGATGTCATGACGGAGTTCTCAGGAAGAAGCTCCACTCCAATGAAAACAGGGCAACTCTACCAGGTTCTGTCCGCAGACAGTCCTCTGGAGGAACCGTGATTGATATCATGTCGCTCAAGTCACAAGGGTATTACGTCGCTTAACTTTGAGTATGAATTAGACAAACTACACTACCTGCTCCTTTGACTGCTCAGGTATTGTGTTTGAATTGGCAGAAAATATTAAAAGCATGCACTAATAAAAGCGAGTATGTCCCTGTCCTTCTTTCATGTGCTGAGATCCATTAGTGCATGCTTCTAATATTTTCTGTCAATTCAAACACAATATGTCTAGCAGTCAAAGGAATTTGATTTTTTTTTTTTAAGAAATCGAAAGGAATTACCAGAAATGAAATCTCCCAGCACCAAAAGATTAGTTTAGCCTATGCTTATTTCTCTATTCACGCAATAGCTTTTACATGTAAATCGACCTTTTTAAAAGTTTATTGAAAATTGCTGAATTAGGGCACATGTTAAGAAATGGATAACGTGACATAACATGCGAATTGTGTATTCCTGAGACCTTTTTTTTTTTTTTAGCCATTCAGCAAATTTAGCAAATCAGTTGACAGTATGACAGCTATTCATATTGCACGAAGTTGTAGGCTATATTATTTGGGGTATTGTCATCAAATTTTATGGTAACACTTTATTTCGATAGTCCACTTTAGACATTCTACTAACACTAAGTAACTTTGCAACTACATGTCAACTAGCAATCATTAGAGTATTAGTAGACTGTCTGCTTAATATCGTCTAACACTTTATTTTGATGGGTCCACAACATATAACATACGGACTGTGAGAAACTTTGCAAGTACATGTCAACTTATTCTACTAACCCTAAACCTAATCTAACAGTCTACTCTGAGGGTTAGTAGATATGTAGAGTTGTAAATTAATGAGAATTAGTTGACATGTAGTTACAAAGTTACTTATAGTTAGTAGAATGTCTAAAGTGGACTATCAAAATAAATTTTTATTTCTATCTTTTCTTTATTATTTCTATCCACATTGTTTTATTATCTTAAATAATGAATAACAAATTATTAAATAATATTAATAATAATTGATAGATAGCCTACCGAACAGCATTAAGAGCAAACATATCATTTTATTGCAGTTTAAATGTTTTTATTAGGCCTATTTTAGTTATTGTTAAATCCAGATATTAAATATAGGCTACAACAAAAACAACAATTAGCCTATAAGAAATATAGAAAATACTGGAGACCATTAGAACCAATATAAGTAAAATGACAGCACAATGTGAATCAGCCTGCATGTCATTCAGCTGTGAAGCAATGAGGCTAAAATAAGAAACAGATTTATAATAGACTATTTATCATAAGGTATCCTAACCTATACTGTATCTGATCTTCGCACATATGTTTCCTCTGTCTTAATATCTTGCATTTCCCATTGCGCTTATAGGCTAGTTTTTTATGATATGGTGAAAATGAGCTATATCATATAAAATTGTCGGGTCGTTCAGATGAAAGTGAACCATTTTCGCTCGCAATTGGCTGCTGAAGGCCGTGGGCTGTTTGTTTTAATGATGCAGCTCTTTGTTGAGGATTTCTACATTTCCTGCGCATATAATCTTATTGATACCGGAGCCCATTGAGCGAGGAGATGAAGTGGGTGGGCATGATTTCACAAATCTATCACGCATGTCCTCAGATTGGAAACAGGCCCAGCGAGAGACATGAATGAAGGATGGTTTTGGAAGCGAAAAGAGGATAATAATACAAACCCGACGCAGCAGTTCCACAGATAATGTGCCTTAATGTGGTATTCATGGGTGAGGTATTCCTATAGACAACATACTCTACAAATGGAGACGACAATAAATGACTTGCTATGTAAAAAATGTTCTACCTATTTATACGATTAATATTTTGGTTTTATATTATGCAGGTATTAGGATAGACCGTGGCTTGTTGTCGAATTTAGCTAAAGTCAAATGTCCCATTACACAAACGTGTGTTTTCTCTAGAAGAACTAATATGGTCGCAAAATTTAGCTTACCATCTTAAATGAGAATAATTTTAACAAATAAAAATGTACAATATCATAGGTTATTTTTTTTTTTTGCAATATCCGTTGGGTAAACGCAATAAAGCTATACAAAAGTTCTGCAGTAGCCTACATTTTTGTCTATTTTTTAAAATTCAGGTGCAAGCTTTCACCACGTTATAAATGTAGCTAGGCTATATAGCCTATTATAAAATGCGATATAATTACAGTATCTGAATGAAAGAAACTGATTTTCAAGCCTATTATAAGAAATGATCATTATAGTAAAAACTGTGACAACTAGCCTAGATCCCATTAAAATATAAATTTATAATTTGTTTAATTCACATTTGTCTTTCCGTCTTTATCGCCGCGGTGCACCATATTTAATTTATTGCGAATGAAAACGAGGCTGTGAGGGATATAAGTCTATCTCGACAGGGAAGCTGTAGGCTGATAGCCAATGGTTTATTAAATGTAGGCCTAGCGCGTAATAAATGGGTGTTGAAAGAGACTTTGGTGTCCATCCGCTGATGTAAACATTGAAAATAGCCTACCTCTTTACAAAAAATAGCCTAGAACCTGCAGACAAAGTCTGTTTTATTCGCGAGAAAAAAAAAAGGTTTAGGCCTATCTTACTTGTGTTTGGCAGATTCATTTAACGTATAATTCTGATTACAAAACTAATAAATTTCAGTTTACAATGCATTGATTAGCGAGAATGACGGTCTAGTCTTTTGTTCTTGTGTTCAAAACAGCTTGCTAACTTGAGGCCATGCTGCTCATTCTTGCCCTCAAAGAGATGGTTGTTTTATGCAGATGGAATGAATAAATGAGTCGACAGCAGAGACGAACTCAACAGGCTGCAAGTGCTGATTTTTGAGCATGCTGGTGGGATGCCTGCAGCCTTGAAGAAAAACTCCCCAGATTAAAGAAACAGCGTCACCTTGTGACAAAAAGTTTCCTGCAGTGGAAGATGGCTTTTAAATTGACCAAATATTTTATCTAGATCTAGTCTTATTGTTCTTCTTAAAGGGGTCATATGATGCGATTTCAAGTTTTCCTTTCTCTTTGGAGTATTACAAGCTGATTGTGCATAGATAAGGTCCCTGAAGCTGCAAAGACTAAAGTCTCAAAACCAAAGAGATATTCTTTATCAAAGTTAAGACTCAGCCATGCCTCGTTCAAACACGCCCCCACATGTCTACGTGAAGATGTGGAAATATTTGCATAATGCAGCCCAACTGTTCACGCAAAGAAAGAAGGCGTGGTTTCAGTAACCGCAGTATTGTTGATGAATCCATGTCAGGGAGACGCTGTGTGTTTCTAGGTGAAAGCAAAAGCACTTTATTTGGCCTTCCGAAAGTAGATGCATTTAGGAATCATTAAGATTTACAACAGAACAGTAACGCATTTGTGGACTACCGTTTCGTGAACTTAGGAGAGGAGGTAATTCTGACTTTGCTATGAAAATCTGGCGCTTCTGAATCAGCGACTGTATGTTTTGTTGTTAATTTAAGTATTAGCTATTGACTGTTTAAATGCGGAATTTTGCGCGTCGTGTGTGTGTGTGTGTGTGTGTTTGTGTGTGTGTGTGAGTGAGTGAGTGAGTGAGAGAGAGAGAGTCACAGCTTAGCGTCCTGTGTGTGTCAGGGTGTCTACAGATATGAACAAGTTAAATTTAAGACTTTTTAAGACCTTTTTAATACCACCTTATGTAAAATTTAAGACCAAACCTGTGAAGGAAATACACATTATATTACATACGTAAATGTAATATTTAATGTGTTTTTAAATTTAAAAAGAAAACAAAATATCATCGTTGTCAAAAATGCTATTTATTATTACGATATACAGAGAACTTTTCATTTCTGCAGACAATATCCCATACAAAATATCCCCTCAAAATCTCCGCATCAGCAATATTTTTGGTGGTGTAAACGAAGCAATATTTTCATCAGTTTTCTATTCAGCTTTTACATATTTAAATCTGCATGTTTTTAATATTTACCCCAGGTTGTTATTTACTTTCATAAAGTCCAATATTTTTTAACCTTATTAAATGTATGCGTCATCTTTCATGTCAAATTCTTACAACTGATGAAGAAATTTAATATACACAACAGGGCTGTTAGCCCTGCAATAATGCAATAATTAGTGCAATAATTTGCACTACAAATTTACAACCGCAATAAATAATGTTATGAGATTAATGTTTTAAATACATTTTTTTGAATATACAAATAAGAAATGTTGGTGGAAAAATGCATACTTTTAAACTAACTAAACCACCAGTAGGTGGCGGTAAGTCACTTATTCATTCAAAACACTGAATCATTCAGTAACAAAAACGTCGAGTGCTGCTTGGAGAATGTACAATACTTCTGATCTTTGTTTGGAACTATTTTCGTTGGTGAAATAGAACAAAACAGTCAATATTCTGTCTAAAATGTAAGTAACTACTTAACTACTTGTTTCTTGAGCCAAAATCAATGTAACATTTGCAATCATGAAAATATTTAGCAAAATAGTCCCCTTGTCATGGTACAGTATGTTATCATCATCATCATGTTATAAATAAATTAAACATGTTTAATTTTTACCTCAGTATGTTTGTTCAGTGAGTTTCTTTATGTTTGCCGATCTTCCGTCTGTCCAATGATTGTAAACAGTCACTGGGTCCGTCAGACTGCTGAAACTTTTGCGGTAATGAGACCGAAGATATTTAAGACCCACTGAATCTGAATTTAAGACATTTTAAGGCCTTTTTAAGCAAAACTTTATTTAATACATTTTAAGGCTTTTTAAGGACCCGCGGCCACCCTGTGTGTGTGTGTGTGTGTGATAAAGAGAGAGAGAGAGAGGGAGACACGGTCACACAACCATGGCTTGTTTGCAAACACATACCAGCTTCATCACTGTCTGTCACGCAACTCTGTTCCCCTCTCGGGCTTGAACTGATGGTAAAACTAAGGACGTTATTAACTGTCTTTACTATAATTTTGAAAGCTGAAGCTCGCGATTACATGTAATATTATGGAAAGGGGCGTTACATTTCCGACGCGGCTTGTGGTGTTCGGCCAATCACAATGCACTGGGTCAGCTGGCCAATCAGAGCAGACTGCACTTGTCAGAAGGAGGGACTTTGTAGAAGACGCGTTTGAGAGAGGCGGGGCATGGACCTACAATAATAATGTACAGTATTTGAAAAATAATGTTTTTTTTGAACAATAAAACATATCAACATATTCTGTTACACCAAATACACGAAATAATAATCTTTAAAAAAGCATCATATGACCCCTTTAAATCAGTGTAAGTAAACAGCTGACTCCCAATAATATTACAACCTATCTCAAATAGGGTGTAGCCTATAGAAATTCGATAAAAATGGCTACTATAAAAACACTGGATTTGCATTGTATCATGACAAACGTTTCTTGATAGTTATTTAAAAAAGAAGAGGAAGAAGAAAGAAAGAAAGAAAGAAAGAAAGAAAGAAAGAAATGCCATATTACAGGAGCAGGCCTGTATCTGCTTGCTTGTTGTCCTTCATGTCATGTCATGTCTCGTTCTGTTCAACTGAAGACAGCAGACAAACCTGTGCAGCTTTTTATATACACTGCTTGAGTACAGCTTTTTAAAGAAAAAGGAATGAATGTGACATCACGTTGTTATACAATAATATTTATTTTATTATTTAAAAAATTGTCTTGATTTTTTAAAAAACTTAGCCTATTAATGGGGTACATTTAACTATTATAAAGCTAAACTTTAAGTATAGTATATAATGAATGTAAGAATATAGGCTACTATGAATATTAATTAATATGCAGCTGAAATAAAGTCTCCATCAAATGCTATTTATTTCTTTGGGTTTCATAAACCCATACCATATTGTGATCAATTAAATGACCAGTAGGTGTCAGCAAAACCCCACTGTTAAAACTTTTGACTACCGGCTGATGTCGCTACAAGAGCATGCGCAGCTTTGAGCCCCTCTGGTCACTGTTATGAGCTGCAACAAGGAAGGCAACTACATTACTGGGTAATATAATGCATTCTAAATTTATAAAGAGTAGGACTGTTTAAGATGCGCTTATGTTTTTCTCTTGACCATAGACTGCACAAAATCTCAAGCATTTTTAATAAATGGCGACGCTATTTTTAATTTTGTCATTTCAGCTGAATGCCAGCATGTGTGAGAATTAGTCAGTGGAAACATTTTCGATTTTAATAGTGGTCTATGACATTTTATTATATTGAATATCAAAGGTTATTTGTGTCTATTTGTTAATGATAGATTCATGTTTTTAGATTTGTGGAGTAAAAATATAGGCTAGTTGTTATTTTGAAATACAAAGATAAAATTAGACTTTTGGGGTAAGGTGCCCCATCAGAATTGGCATATCTTCGCTTTTCATTTAAACCTATAGGCTAACTGAGTAAACTCATTAGGTTTGAATTAATTGTGTTGCTATTATGACATATCTTCAATTAAAATATGGATAATTAAATATGTAAATATAAGTTAGAAATTCATAAAATAATCCTGAAAAAAAAAAAACACTGGTTCCGAAACAATATTAAGCAGCACAACTGCTTCCAGTATTGATGTGTCTATTAAATTATCATATTAGAAGGATCACGTGACACTGAAGACTGGACTAATGATGCTGAAAATTCAGTTTTACCATCACATTTTAAAGTATATTAAAATAGAAATCAGTTATTTAAAATTGTAATAATATGTCTGAGACTTCGTAAAAAAAACAAAAAAAACATTAAAAATCTGAGTTATGTTGCTTGCAAAAAAATACACTTCTGAATTCTGAATAACAGTCAATTAAAAATATGCATTTTTTTTTTTTTTGCGGTCCAGATGGTGCACTTTCGTAATCCACCAGCAGAGGCAAACTGGGTTCTACTATTACTAGTGAGCCAATCCTTGAGCTCAGTTTTAAATAGTTTTAGAGCAGCAGTTCCCCAGTCGTCAGTGACTAGCATTTATAAATTCTGCTCCTGGAGGTACTTGCACCTCACATTGATTCAGGTGTGTTAGATGAGGAAGACATCAAAAATGTGCAGTGCTTGGGGGCAAGAGTAGCAGCATTGAGAAACACTCATAAACCTGTGCGCTTTCATATCTGAAGGGATGACATAACTCCCACAGCTGTGCCTTTTATGCTCACACGCAAAGTGTCACAGGTGACGGTTTCCACTTCTTAACAGACATGTAATAATAGTAACATTTCTATTTTGATTTGATGGGCTCTTTGAAGGGACGCCTATAGAAATGGCATGCAGTACATACAAAATATACTCAGTGCATATCTGTCTACATATATACAACTTTTAACTGTGCACACTTCTTGATTTGCTGCTTCAGGCTTTCCTCATTAACCTGACAACTGTTAACAGCCCACACACACACTCACACTCGTCTTCAGTCCTGCCCTCTCTTCATCTACTCTCTGAACTCTCCATTTGTTGCTCACTAAGTGCTCCTGGGCAGAGGAGAACGATTAATCACATATCAGTCACTGTGAAGTGTGTCCTTATCCTACCTGCATTCTTTACACACACACACACACACACACACACACACACACACACACACACACACACACACACACACAGGGAGCTGTAGTGACACTCCTTGGAGAGGCTTGTATTTAATACAAATACTAAGCACTTAATGGTACTAAATAGGGTACAAAATAACCCTTAAGAAAAAGTCATTTTTCCCCCCAACAAACCATTAGTGAAAAGTGGTGCTTAACATTATACTTAAATGTATTCTTAGAGTTTTTTTTAACTGCTTACTCACATTTTCAAAACTTTGCCTCTTTTTTCAAAACTTTACACACAAATCCAAAAATTGCACACAAAAGGCAAAATGCCTCACAACTCTTGCAAAATGAAGCACTGCATTCAAAATATCACAAACACATCTCAAAAGCAAACATTTGCATAATATTAATTCCTTTTAGATTTTTGTGTGTTACATAGAGAATTGTGTGTTGTGTTTTGCAAAAAGTGTTTTTGAAATTGAAAACTGAGTCAAAGGCCAAAAATTAGTGTCTGGTTTTGCAGATTTAGCATGTGGTTCTGGTGTTTGAGTGTCAGGTTTCAGAAATTGTGTGACAAGTAAAGATTTTGTGCGTACGCAGTTGAAAAAAACTCCTATCACGCTCCTATCCTATAACAAAATCACATTACTGGAAAACTTGAACATAAAAATATTTTATATTTTAGATATTTTTTATAAAATAAAATATTTGAGCTTCATGAATGCATCTAACACTACAATTTGTGTAAAATTTAGGTAAATGCAATAAAACTGTGTATTTTTATACATTTCTTTTTTCTTCACAGATTTTTGATTTCTGTAATGGGGTAAAATGTGGTGTGGTGTCATTGTGAAAAGACTAGAGGACTGTTCAGAGTAGAGAACAATGAGATACAATGGTGGATTTTAGTGACAAAGTGTAATTGTGGTCCTGAAGGAGAAAGAAAGGTCCAGGGCAATGATGATTAGAGAGTAGTGTTACCACCGTCGATGGACAGACGGATGGATGGGTGGGTGGTTAGAGTAGTTTTCTAGGCTCAAGGACTGAAATATGTAAATATTGAATACATTATACACTATAAACCCGCATCCATCCTCAGAAAATCTACACTCTAAAAATAGTCTGTTAAAACAGGGCCCAATGTACTGCGTTACTATAATTTTTCCATAATGATTTTTCACAGGTATTTTGAATTACGCACCGTATTGCCATGAACTCAGAAAATATTTTGGCAGAAAACTACCAATACCTGGAATTTTGCTTATATCTTTAATCTAAATCCAGTGGAATAATATTCATCGTTCCAGTAAACAAACCCTGGCAATGGGGCTTCAGCTGTTGTGTCTTTCATGTGGAGTCAGGGATCACGGAAATAAAATCGTGATCTGTTAAAACCTTCAGAACATTGTTGGTGGAGCAGAATTAAAACATCAGGGCTGTGAGGGAAAATGAAATTTTTAATGTCATAAAAACAGTTATCTGCTTTTATTGTGGGTAACATTTACTGCACATGCACTCAGATGTTTCTTAAATGTTGATGAAAAACAAAGATACCGCAATGAACCATAGTTTATTGCAAAATATACGCAGATGGATTTATTTTGTGGCAACATCTGGCTGGTCATGGGATATTCAGTACAATAAATGAATATCATATAATATAATATAATGATTAATTGCACAATATTATTTGAGAGGAAAAAGACCATAATACAAGAGACATAAAACTAGTATAAGTATGAAGGCAATTGTTGCCAGGTCAATTAGGCAGTTATATAAAATATTTGACTGTATGCAGCAAATGACCAATCAGAATCGAGTATTCCATAGAGCCGCATAATAAAGTATTGATGTCATTGAATATTTAAAAACAACTTAAAGTGCCCAATATGCATATTCAAACATTAACTTGCTTTCAGTTTTAAATGTAACAATCATTGTCTTGTCATTGTGGAGCACTCAGACATGAACAAGTGTCAGCTGCTGTCAGTGAGTGCTAAAGGTCATGACCCCCAGGGCAGGGCGGATGTGCAGAGGTCAGTATCCAATACTGGAGTCAGATTGTTTCTCTCTTTAACTCAGCATAGTTTCCATACGGCCAAAACAACTGCTGCTGACCCCTGTTCACCTGTGCTTCCATAACGTTCCCACAACTGTTATCCTGCGAGAAGATCCACTCAGCAGTTCTCTGTAGGTCATCGCTCTGAGTCACTGATTATGCATTGTGCACGTGAATCCTTGAATCTGTGCAGTCTGGTGAGTCACGGATTATTAAACTAATCACTCTGATTTCGGGAAGGCAGAAAGGTGACAACGTCTTGAAATGATCTTTGCTGATTTAATAATGGCACCATTAAATTGTCTTGAGGCCTTCGGGCACTTCTGCACTGTGAGAAAGTGAATTTGTTTGGCTTCTGTGTGATTAATTGAAGTTTACTTTTCAGATTTTCTTTATGAGTCAGCACAGTTGTTCTCAAGTGCTGCCTGGGAACAAAGCAGAAAGGACTTGAAAAAAAACTAAATCGACCTTTACATTACTATTGCTCATACTTAGGGTTGGTGTTTGAACAAACTTCTAACCGTAAGTATTGAACTTTGGCATGTAACTTGCCACAAGCTGTCAGCTGTTTGGACTCTGATTCTGACGGCACCCATTCACTGCAGTGGATCCATTGGTGAGTAAATGATATAATGCTACATTTCTCCAAATCTGAGGTGATTTTTCACTTTGATGGCCTGAGGGTGTATGTTGTTTAAATGTTTAGCAAATGTTCATTTTTGAGTGAACTATTCCTCAGGAAAGGTTGAAATCTAATAGAAAAACGTTTTAGATTTTTTTCTCAATAATGTTTTCACTTCTGCAATAAAATAGGACAACAATGGTATTGCAAATTTTGCAAATCAGGCTAAAAAACAAGTATTTGTCACACTGGTTCAGCTCCTGTATTCCAGAGAGGGAGAAAATAGACAATGGCATTATAAAAAATGTAATTTGTTCTTGTGATTAAAATAACAAACTAAAACTAATAACTATAGTACTAAATATAGTTACAGTATATATTAATAATATATACTAAAACCAATAAATATAGCCTAATATAATATAATATAATATAATATATATTGATTATTTGCACAGTAAGACCAGGAACATTTATCATGCAAGTAAATGGGAACCATCTCGATTTTGTCTTCAAAGTCAACATGAAACATTGAATGCAACCAGTTTACTTTCATAATGTAATGTATTTCCAAGTGAAATAGGATATATACCCAGTAAAAAAAAATCTAGGTCAGGATTATTATTATTATTTGGCTGCTGGTTAACATTGTCCAGTGGCTTGCAAGGCCTAAATGATGTCAGCCAAATTGGAAAGACACGTCAAGGTGGAGCAAGTTGTTATATTTTGATAAAAGATTAGAAAGGCAAACATGTTTTTCTTTGGAATAATGTGCACCGATGAATCCTTTACAATTAGACAGTTGTTAAGAGTGAATGGATTCAATTTTCCTGTCATGTTAAAAAGCACATTTGCCACTAAAAAATGGCCGAACACCTCTTAGAGCCTGCTGTGCACATTGAAAAGACAAGTTTCTTATGAAAGCAGAATTTAATTTAATACACTTGTCATTTAAACCACAAAAGGTAACACATGATGAATTTAACTTATCTAATCTTTAGCCAGAACCCTGAGACAGGTCAGAACAAGCAAAGCTCCCTCTCAACCCGAAGGCTTTGTTAATCAACTTGCCAGGCGACTCTCTAGCTATTCACGGGAATTCACACAAACCACAGCTTATGTCCCACCTCTTGGCAGCAGCTCATGGTTATGCTGATTAAAAACAGGTTAGAAATGACACAGCTGATATCTGCATGTGGGAAAGCGGCAACACGCATCGCCCACGTAAGCTGAATCAATCGTGTAGTACTAACCGAGTGTCACTGTTCCCACTACTATTCATTTTTAGCAGATCATGCTTCTCAAAAACATTGCATTGTCAAAAACAGCCGCAATGGACCAGCATGTCTCACTGTAGTATTTCTCTTGATTCATGCCTTGCAGCAAAGAAGAAATTGTGCAGAGATGTGAAGTTTTATATTTGCATTTTCACCAGCCTGTAATTATATGACAGCTTTGACAAGATAACAACATGATGACTTCCAGATACCAAACAAATCATATTATATAAACTTTATTGCACACTGTTTTGTTAGACAACCTAAAATATTACTTCATGTAAGGGACATCATTTTTTTAATAAAGTTGCATCATATCTACTACACAAAACCATCTAAAATTCACATAATCTAATACTCATTTGTTACACCAAATATATATAAAGTGTTTATATATATACACACTTTATTTATACACACACACACACACACACATATATATATATATATATATATATATATATATATATATATAATTTCAATCATGACAACTCTCGGAAGATTTTAGCATGGTAATGGTTATGACAATGTTAATGTATTTGGTCTTGGCGGAATAGATCTGCTACGCTGCTGCTGCTGCTAAATTGCTGCTGCTGCTGGTCATTGCTGTAGTTGTAGATTATTGCTGCTGCTGCAAGCAAGTACATGGACTTGCTACTGCCAATGCATACGGCGATACGGTGCTGTGAGTATTCAAGACATACTGCTGCTGCACAAATAGCATATAAAATAACCCGTAGCAGATCTATACAGGTGGAGCTGGGGAAGGTGGAGGGTTTCAGAGGAACTCTGAAAGTGTGCTGCAAAATGCTCAAGTGGATGTTAACCAGCCATTTAAATGTAAAGCAGCAAGCTCATTGGCTGCGTATGCAACATGAACAGTCAGCTTATGCCAAGTCGTTTAACGCTGTGAATACCATAAATTACATTAATACCCATTAGCCTGCGCCATCTAGAGTTTCATGACTGAACTATGCATATATATATTTTTTTCCATCGTGTTTATAATCATGCAAAACTGATTTCAAAGATTTTTGCATTTAAAATTCACTTGACTGTAACATGCTGCTTCTGTTGCTTCATGTGGCAAGTTAACTAGTTTTACAATATTTCTTAATTGACTGAATAAAGCATCAGATGAGCACTTTTTAAAGGTAAAATCAGGCAAAATTGGGATTTCACACATTCACTGGAAGAGCCTGAGGAATGTGGGAGGAATGGAAAGATATGAATGAGTGGGCAATTTCTCTAGAATGGAGAATGGGCATATGCCAACAGTCTCACGCACAAGTATTCCCGCTTATGTCTAAATGATTGCTGCACAGTGGCTTCTGATACTGATCTGTGTGGCTTGATTTGGCAGTGAGGTAGAAAAAGAAAGTTTGTTTTGAAGTTTTTAGTTGGGCTTAAATTGTCCACAGCCGCTTTTCACTGTTCCAAATGGCAGATTTATTATGGCAGGATATACCGCACAGTGTCTTTATTGTGTTTTGAACATGTGCTGAGGCATTCTGGGTAGCTGAGGTTAGATAGGAATTTCATCATGTTCACTCCAGAAGAAGAACAAATCAAACCCATAACTTTCATCCACTTGTTGAAAAACATGCAAATGCAAACACAACTCTTCTTAAGGCTATTGCTCCTACTTAGGGTTCATGATCGGTACAACCCCCTAACCTTAAGTAGTTATTAAAGTTCAGCATGTTGTTAATCCTGCACTATTTGTAGCCAGTTCAAGTCATACCTACACCATCATCAAAATATCATCTCAACCCCCAAAGGGTGCATATTAATATATTAAGGTGCACTACAGTGTTAAGCTAAAGCTATTATTATTCCACACTTTTATGGCAGCATAGAGGCCAGAATATGGGACTTGGGGACACTTGGGCCTTGGCCTCCTAGCAACCATACAGAACACCCTAGTAAGCACCAAGTTTTTTTTTTGTTTTTTTTTACAAGTTTTTGATTTTTTTTCTTTTTGCACAAATATTCACAAACAAAGCATATTTTTTGATCATCTTGTACTTTTACACCAGGAAAAAACAACAACACATTTTCACAAATTTCACTTTTCACATTTTACCCAAGTTGTACTCAAATTCCTATTTTTGAACAAAACTGCTCAAACATAGTGCAAATAAAAAGAACTCCAATTCCTTACACTGCCATTTCAAAAACAACAAAAAATGATCGACTATTTAGATTTTATTTAGGAGAAAAATTGGCAGATGTTAAGTGTGAATAACTTGATTTCCAATAAATACCGGAAACGTGAATAATCTCTGAATCAGGAGAATAACTGTAAATATATTAAATAGGAATAGTTAGGAAACTCTTCAATGTGGATGACGCATTTTTCAAAAAATGTGTTACTATTGTTGCTAAGCAACTCGTCTTGCACCATTAGTGCCATGGAAATGAATGATACTTTAAATCATGCAGCTTATTAAGCAGAGTTGCATAAACTGATATTGAAGGAGGAATGTGAGTCCAAATACAATTCACTGCAGTTTCCAGCTGAAATGAACATTAGTAGCAGTAAAACAACTTTTCAACTTTTATTCCTTTTCACACAAATTATGATTATTACAGGAACAGATTATCGATTAATGAAAAATAACTTGTAAATTAATACATTTTGATGTCTAGGCCACATTACCTGCTCCATATGTATGGCATTTCTGAGGTAATCTTGCTCAGTAGCGCACCCAGTATTGCAGTTGCAATGCAGAATGCTCAAGCACGATTCCAGTGAAACAGAAGTCCCAATAAAAGAA
This sequence comes from Tor tambroides, assembly GCA_021397915.2. Lineage (NCBI taxonomy): Eukaryota > Metazoa > Chordata > Actinopteri > Cypriniformes > Cyprinidae > Tor > Tor tambroides. The sequence goes on along the minus strand of JAFVLL020041119.1, from coordinate 9,420 downwards.
ACCTGTAGAAGCAAACTAAAATTGCATAGTTGCTTCAGGAAATGTAGTTTTGCATTTGTTAACTCTATCAGATTCAGACTCTATATAGGATTCAGTGTACTGTAGGTTGTACATTACTTTTAAGCACGATAGAGCATTAACCTTTCAATGGCACTCACCAGTAAAGCTGTGCAATTAATCGAAATACTGTTTTGATTACGATTTTGACCCCCAACGATTATAAAAATACAATAATCGAGATAAAGCGATTATTGCGCCCCATTGCGCCCCCTTTCCAGCGGTGTGCTTTCGCTCCTCCAGAAAAGCCCAATTTTACAGGCAAAACAGTAAAATCATTTAACGTGACTTTTGCAAAATGGGACTTGCTTTATTTATTAAAGTTGATTGGACTTTTTAATCATTTTTTTAGACTTTTTAATATTTTTAAAAGCATGAAAGAGAACGTACAATGTTCCTCAGTAGGATTTCTGCGTATACATTCAGAGATGGAACAGAACACAGATAAGTAAAGTGTGCATTTAGCTCAAGGTGTGTGCCTAAACAGTCAAATACACATAAAAATGTCAAAATGCTGCTCTCTTTGATAATTCACATAAACCCTTGTCGGTTATTTCTTAAGTGAATGTAAACAATTGAGAATGAAAATACGTGTGTAACAGTAAATTGGATCCTAGCGGCTCTTAAAGGGTTCATATGACGTTGCTAAAAAGAACGTTATTTTGTGTATTTGGTGTAATGCAATGTGTTTAAGGTTCAAAAAACACATTATTTTCCATATACTGTACATTATTGTTGCACCTCTATGCTCCGCCTTTCTGAAACGCGTCGATTTTTACAAAGCTCATCGTTCTGAGAAGCGAGGCGTACTCTGATTGGCCAGCTATCCAGTGCGTATTGATTGGCCCGGATACCTCAAGCGTGTGACTGAAATGTTACGCCCCTTACCGTATTTTAACGCCGTGTCCCGGCACGATGAGACAAAGACAATAAAACCATTATAAACGAGGCATTTGTTGTATCCATTGGGGACACAATTACCGATTATAATGACTTATACTGTCTTTTTACTGTCTTTTTAAACATTAATGTCTGCATTTGTGATCGGAGAAACGACAAACAACAAGCACTACTCTACACTGCTCAAAACTCGTGTTTGAATAGTAAGTGGCAAATTCTTTAAATAAGAAAACATACTTACAGGCTGTGAGTCAGAAGTGTCAGACTGTCATTGCAAAGTTGGAATTGCCCCACTTTATAGAAACAGCCTTTGTGCACAGCTGGCATTCTAGGCTAACGTTACTCTTCCAGGTTCAGGAAATAATCCTCCGTAAATTGCGCTGCACACACTGTAATATTTGGGTTGAACTGTTCTGGAACAGTGTTGTAAATACAACTTAACCACTGATTTCTAGTCGTGTCTTCTTTTGGAAGCCCAAACAAAGTAGTTTTGCTTTCACAACGAAACACAGCCTCTCCAGGACATGGCGCCGGCGGCAGCAACAATACTACAGCGAGAATAAAAATCACACCCTCTTTCTTTGCGTAAACATTTGGGCGGTGTTATGTAAATCTTCCCACACCGTGGCGTAGACATGTGGGGGCGTATTTGAATGAGCCATTTTAGGAGAGCGTGGTCGAGTCTTAACTTTTATAAAGAATATCTCTTTGGGTTTGAGACTTTAGTCTTTGCAACTTATCTATGCATGAACAGCTTGTAACACTCCAAAGAGAAAGGAAAACTTGAAATTGCATCATATGACCCCTTTAAAATGACAACAGGCAATTCCTGCTGTTGACTGAGTGCTTAATATTAATCAAACAACAAAAGACAACGAGAAAATCACTCTGTGCTCTTGACTGAATGACTTTTTAGCTTTAATAAGAAACAAAGAAAGTTTCATTCTTACAGTGAAGACTATGCTGTTTTATTTTACATTCAGTTATTCAATTTCTGTAGTAGGCTGTTAGCTAAATACTTCAGACTTGCATAAAAAACGTAAAAGTACTCTGTTTCATTTGTATCTTTTTTCTATTTCTTTGTCCTTTGCTTTTTTGTTTTTATTGTATTACTGACAGTTTAATTATCTTAAATAATTTTTTACTAACATGAGTTACCCTGGTGTTCTGCTGTGGGGGGAAAAAAAAGATTTTGAAGCTGTGAAACAGATCAAAGATCTACTTGTATAACTGATGTTAGTTTAACTTGTAGATGGCAGCCAGTAGCTCTCTTGCTATTGCTGCTGGTGCTTATCATTCTGTCTTTGAAAACAATCATTGGGATTGGGAAGACAAATGATTTGAGGATTATTTTACTCGGCCAAGCCTGATTCATGTGGATATGGGCGCCTGTCCTAAAGCCTGAAAACAGGGAGGAATTACATCAAAGTCTTGAGAATAATGACTGATGTTGACCAGTGCGTTTGGAAGCTTTCCTTGGCAGCCCCACTCTCCTTTTTTCTGTATTACTCCTTCTTTCTTTCTTCTCTCTCCATCCGCCCACACATCCTTCCACGGGCTTCCCAGGCCTTGGCAAAAAGCAACCGCTGCAAAACTAGCAGCCTGAGCCTGTTTGCCTGCCAGTAGGGCAGGAATCGTATTTCCAGAAAAATGACAGATGAAAAACTGTCTCAGATACACAAACATTCACATCTATTGTGTTGAAAGTCTGAGGTTCGGGGCCATTTCATTCAAGGAGCTGCAAAAATATTATAAATATGGGTGAGCCTTTGCTCCAGGGTTGGCTAGTGGTAAAGTGTGCTGTAGTGCACAGTGATGGTGGTCTAGTTACTGAAATTATAGTAGATACACATTATTTGAGCTCTGTGAATTTGAGTTATTTATGTTTGTACGCGTTGGTTTTAGAAATCTGAGAAAATTCCTGAACCTGCAAAACAAGTAATAGTTCACACAAAAATGAAAATGTTGTCATTTACTCACCCACATTTAATTCCTTTATGATTTTTTCCCATGCATGAAACACAAATATAATAGTTTCGCTAAAAACTCTTTGTCATTAATGGAGACAAAAAAACACAGTAATCAAATAGCTATTTTGCACTGTTTTAGCAGGGTTGCCAGATCTGTTAAAAAAAAATAGCCAAATAACCCAATTCCAAATATCAAAGCTCAAAATGTGGCACTCCCATTGCAAAAATAAATATTTTATCCTCACACAATTTCAACTTGAAAATCACTATATAGTTTTAATCATATATGAACTCTCTAGTGCCCTTGACAGTTTTATCATTGGTAGAATGTGAAATGGGTAAAGTATTTTGATATAAGCATTTTAGCCAAATACAATTTATGCAATAATCAAATTTTTAACTTGAAAGAAAAACCAATCAATCAATCAATCAATCAATCAATCAATCAATCAATCAATCAATCAATCCTTGGCAACAGTTTAAAAGTAGCCATGTTCGGTAGACTTGGTAATCCTGCATTCAGGTTTGGCACCCTTCTGGAAAAAAGCCAAGTTTTCACTGATCCAATTATGGTTCAATTATGGTGAATACAATTAAGCCCCACCTTACATTTATTTTCTAATATAGTGTGTCACTCAAACATTTTACATGGAATTGGTAGTGAAAAGTTTCACTTATTTGGTGCATTTATTTGATCAACAATACAGTAAAAAAAAAGTATGAGTGAAATGTGAATGCAATTTAAACTGATTTCTATTGTAAATTTAAAATTATCAAAGTTGTTTAGTTGTTTTTTCAGGATGCTTTGATGAATATAATGTTCAAAGAGAACAGCATTTCTTTGAAATGGAAATCTTTTGCAATACTATAAATGTCTTTACTGTCCCTTTAAACATGAAAAGGTGTTAGAATCAGATTTTAAACACAGTTCTTTTTCCCAGTTATTCTGTAAGTGTCCTTCTTAGTGGTCAGCATTCCTGAGCGGGGCCCCAGGCGCTGCACTACATTCCTCCTGACCACACTTGGTCAAATCCTGCTGCTTCCCCTCAGCTCTGCTCAGAGCAATCCCAGAAGCCAACAGCTGACCGCAACAGTGTCTTTAAAATGTGGCCGGGTATGACCAAACTGGTGCTTGGGGGGTCAAAGGGCCAATCCAAGGCATTAAAAATGACACTGCAGAGGTGGGCAAAAACTTTCACATTTCCACTAAAGAGAAAGCAAAGACAAAAGGTAATGTCACAGTTCTTCACATTAGTATATAGGCTAATGCAAATTTCTTAGTAACACAGATTGAGATCCTATCGAGAGTTTGTGGTCTTTTAAAAATGTAGAATTTTGAGCTGAGCATTGGTTACAAGGCCAAAAACAATTTTGACTTTGCACTTATCGATCACCCAGAATGCCCTATAGCAACCACATAGCAATAAGTTAAAATCACTGAGAACATACACCATTACAACCAACCACAAGTCTGACAATATGGAATAGAACTGACAGTGTGAGGTACTTTATCAACCATAATAATCTCCAATCTGTGTCCACTATCAGTGTCAATTTCAGTTTTACTGGCCGGGGAATTTTACTCTTACTTAAAGCGTTTACTGTAACTGCACATCAAGCAAATCTTTCCAGATCTGGATATATATTAGTCATATTTTTATCATATCTTCCTTTATTACAATAAACTTCCTATTCATCAAAGAATGCAAAGAAAATGTGTCATGGTTTCCACAAAAATAATAAGAAGCACAACGTTTTTCAACATTGATAATAAGAAATGTTTCTTGTGCAACAATTCACACTGTGCTGACACTGGACGTGACCTTGGTGTCGCTTCACACTGCAACAGCTAGAGACTGTCAATACTGAACGAGACAAAACGGCCTAACTAATCGGCCTGACTATCACCTAGAGGCTTTGAACAGTGGTCTGATGGTGGCAGCGCTTTCTTTAATTATTAAAGACTGTCACAAGTCTCATGAGAGTCATTCTTGTGTGTTATTTCCATACCAAAACTTCCTTACTAACTTCTTTTGTGTTTAATTATAATGTCCATTGGTTGCATGTGCTGGTTCTTCACTACTGCTAATTAACCAGCACAAACCACAGTATATCTTGTGATAATGGCCCAATTACAGTCATTACGTTGAAAGTGAAATGCAGTGATCAAATTTCCCCGGTTTGCCCTTTTATAAGAATTCTATTCTAAATAGTCAGTCAAACTGTTTTTTATAATATACACTGTGGTTAAAGTTGCACAAGGTCTGTGATGTCAAACTGGCAGGCGAAGTACATGACGGGGAAACTCAGAGTGTGCTGCTCATTTCCAGCAAAGCAGCTGTGTCAGATCTTGACGCACAACACGCACTTGAGCATCCACCATGTAAAACTGCATGCGCCTCCGCACTGGCACTGCGCCCACCCAAAACACCCCTTAACCCCACAACCCCTGACCTCATGACCTCAACACCACTCGCCTACAATCACAGCTGAAACCCACAGATTGGATTGTATATTTGTGGAAAATGCAGAATAGTACCTTTCTTTTTTTACCTACAGCCCTTCACAATTTGAATTACTCCAGTACAGGGTGCACAAAACTAGAGAAAACAATGTAAAATAATGCCTTTAGACCCTGAAGCATCATAAAAATGATGTTTCCATACAGATTAAAATGTAACTTCCATATATTTAAAAAAAAAAAAATCAATTTAGGTCATGTTTTGTTTTGGTGTGAGGGTGGAGCCAGGAATGATATACAAAAACAATTATGCCAACAGAAAACGTCTATCTTTTGCTCATCTGTAAGTGTGGGAACATAAAAAAGAGCTATGGTTGGTTTGTTTTCAACTTTCCTTCAGAGACAATGTGAGGATATGTGTATTTGATTACAAGACATGATAAGATCCGGTGGAAGACGAAGGGTTTGGCGGAGAGTGTTCAGATATAGAAAACCCAACTATGGATATCACTTTATGTTGTGACATGCCTGAGATTATTAATGATAGCCATGTCATGACTGCTGACAGGAGAGCTGTCCAGACAAGATTTTAGAGCATAATGCAATATAATGTGGCCTACATTAATATGTCAACAGATAATATTCCTGGATCAGTATCGTTAAGCTGTTTCCCTCAGTATTTGATACTAACTGTGGGATTTTTCACTACTTGTCCAACAGTTGGCATTATTTACACTGCTTTTTATAAAAAAATTAAAAAACACTAAAGCCACAGAAAGCCAAATTGAATTCAAACACCTGTAATACCTGATCAAAGGTATGGAAGCTGCCTTCCGCTTCGGTTCAAAGGAAGTAAATCCATGTCAAGAACAATCCATGTGACCCCCGGTATCCTGCAGCATACGGTCGCACAGCTCATACCCAAAACAAGAATCTTATCTGTCTGCAAACTCATCTTTTCTCCAGCACAATGCATTCTAGATTCCTGCTTTGTCAACTGAGGATAAGGCATAATTTAGATAAGAGTATCTCAGGATCTATGGAAACAGTTTCCTTAAACTACTTCTTTCTGAAGTAGTTTAGGAGTATTTGATATTTACAACGTTGTTTCTGAGCAACAAAAGAATGAGGAAGTTCACAGTGAAATTCTCCGTGCTTTGAAGGGAGTCGTTAAAAGTTTTCCATACAATGAAAGTGAATGGGGATGGATGCTGTCAAGGTTAAAAAAAACGTCATAAAAATAGTATTCTGTGCTACATGCAGTAAGCCTTCTGAAGCCATGTAATAGTTAATAAGCAGACCAAATGTATTGTCATTTATGAAGTTTATCATAAACATTCCTCTTTACCACAGCATATATTCAAGCCAGATCTGACAATTAAACAAATCAAATAGAATTGATAGTTTGTGTATTTTCAAAGAATTTCTGATAAAAAAAAAGCTGCAGACCGAAAAAACAAAGCAACTAAATTCAGACAATGGGAGAATTTGGGAAACTTGTTTGAAAACAGTCATTATTTTTGCACTTCCATCAGGTGCTATTGATTCATAAATTACACCAATAAACTTTAAAAGTCATTCTTGTTTCACAAAAAAGGCTGTCATGCCACTTCAGAAGACAATAGCTGGGTTTCCATCCAAAGTTGCACATTTTACTTATCGGCAAAATTGGATTAATAGGACAAGCCACTGAAACTAATAAATTGCTTGCTCCTCAGACAAAGTAGACGAAACACAATAAATGCAGTCATTGCTCTCAGAGGTGGATGCCTGCTGTTTGGGAACGCAGTTGCGTAAGACAACTATAAAGAAATGCTTTGATGACAGACTTTGCTTGGACATTTAATAATGACCATAGCAACATTTCAAATGCTGTGCAACAAAATCAGTCCACTGGTTACTCAGGTTATACTGCCCCATTGCGCAAAGTCACATGACTTTTTTTAAGATGTGCATGGAGGAATTTATTCGGCAAATGCATTTCATTATCCCATTATTCACATTGACCCTTTTTTCACACATCAAATACCACCTCAAGTGAGCGTAAAAACTTTTACGTGAATTAAGGTTTTTTGTTTTGTAAATTTGGCGGAAATTAGCTACAGATGCATGAACAATTTCTATGGCATCATTTCTTGGTCACTAGTAACTGGTAAAGAGCTCCATAACAGGTCAAACACAGCAATGCTAAAGATAAGTTTCCTAAAACATGTTGGAATAAAGCTGTTGTAAAACATAATGAAATACAGAATTTGAAAAGCTAAGGAGAAATAGCACAGTAGAAACAGTCTCTCTAGCCTGTCAAGATCTCCTTCAGATTGTGGTTTTGGAAATAAATAAAGCAAGTACAGGAAGGTATGTGATGTGGAGCGTCTGTTTTTCAAGTAAGGGAATAAGTCTTATTGGTAAGTAAAAGTTTCCTGCGATAAAAAGAGACACAGACGTCAAAGCGATATTTCTTTACATATTTTCAAAAGAGCTTCCTGTCCCCTATCCAGGCCTCCGTATGTTTCAGAGTCGTCTCAAATATAAAGGACGCAGCAGGGATTGGTTTCCTCGAGACCATTAGAGATCATGTAATGACAGGCCTCACTCTCCAACCCCCAAAACCAACAGAACAGACGCAAGGCCAAGAAAAAGGAGGAGAGAGCAAGAGGCCGAGAAAAGGGAGGAGAACAAAAGAGGGGTGAGAAGGATGGAAAGGGTGGAGAGGGTTGGGAAACTGCCCCATTAAAGACAGAGATGAATCTCTGGTGGATCCCGGGGTCTACTAAATTACTGGCTGCGCAGAGGTTAATGCCAGACTAACGAACCGATGTGTGGTTCTCACTGTAATTTCAACATTTAGCATTTAGTACGTACAGCGAAGGCGTCGACACCTCTCTCTAACACATCTGCAGTTCACAATGCATTTTATGTTTATAAATAACTCCACATGTAGGCACATTAATGAGCATGCACATTTACAAGCACTTCAAACGCAGAGACGTTCTTGCAGAAGTGTGAAACTGAGCCACAGACAGAAGTGTGGAAATATATTCATATGACCTCAATGACCAAAAAGGAAAAATGTGGTTGTAAAAGATTATACACAGAATGCAAATCTATTCCATTAAATGAGAGACTTTGATTCGGACTGCCTACGCCAAATGTGGGCTGGTGACTGTTTCCAGAGCTGTTTCTGTGATATGCAGTCTTTTTTAATTTGAGATTTTTACATTAAGAAATTTCATAAAGATTTTTAAATCAAGAAAAACAGTAAGAATTGCTTGAAGAACATTTGTGTGGTGTTTACCCCCATCACGATGCTAGAGTGTCGCTGCTGCTGCAGGCTAAACGTGTTCAAAGTGAATTCAGCCTTAGGAAACACCACTGACATTTATACAAAATCCAAGTAAAGCTGCCTTCTTCCAGTAGAAATCCTCTGGAAGCATGGGACAGCATCTAATGAGTCTTGAGGAAATAGCCTTGCATGCGCAAGAGCCTAAACAAGAGGTCAAAACATAATCAGCAACAGATAAAAAAAGAAATACGACAAATCTGAGAAAAAACAGGATGTTCTTGATAACAGACTCGATAACGTCAGTGTATGGGGATCCTCACTGTTAGCGCTATCAGGTCAGATACTGATAGCATCTGACCTCCTGTTTCTCAAATGCTGATAAGCACATTTTTTAATACTGTCAGGAGTGTTTGCAAGCATATATAAAAAATAGAGTAGTTTTCTAGGTAACACTTTATATTGATAGTCCACTTTAGACCCTTCTACTAACAGTAAGTAACTTTGCAACTAACTAGAGTATTAGTAGACTGTCTGTTTAATATCTTCTAACACTTTATTTTGATGGGTCCACAACATACCACATACTGACTGTCAACTTGTTTTACAAACCCTAAACCTAACCTAACAGAGTACTCTGAGAGTTAGTAGACATGTAGTTGCAAATTAATGAGAATTACACTGTAAAAAAAAAAGAAAAAAAAAAAAAGTTGAGCCAACTTAAAATTTTAAGGCAACCAGCTTCAGCAGAT
>JAFVLL020041117.1:0-40212 GCA_021397915.2 Tor tambroides | reverse complement strand
AGTTTTGTCTCATATTCATCTTTTAATCATATTTGCAAATGTCTTGACTTCACAGCCAACAGAGCAATTTTGTCTTTACTGTTCCAATACTTATGCAGGGGACTGTATATAATAAAAAATGCCAAACATTGGCAAAGAGTAAAATGCCTTACTCAAAAACCCAGACATGATAGAGCTGAACTGTCTCAACAACTCAGTCACCTCAGCTTGACAAGTAGTGGGGACTTGAACCCGTAACCTCTTCCGCCCAGATTCTTAACCATTAGATTAACAACCCACTAACAGATTTATGTGGACAGGCCTCCTTTGCTGCAGTGTGAGGAAGCCATTTCTCTCTGAAACACTGAGCAATTTATCTGACTCTCCACTAAGGGTGGCACTTGCATTTAAATTGGACCTCTTGAACTACAGTCAGACCTCCACTACAGAGCTAGAGCCTTACTGATATTAGTAAGCATCTTTATTTTTTATTCGTCATTGCAGAGATGAACATTTCAGTCTAATTCATTCCACTTTCACTGCTGCAGAGGAACAAAATGAGCCTGCAAATATTTAAATGTATGATGTTGCCTAGTGGGTGTGTGTGTGTGTGTGTGTGTGTGTGTGTGTGTGTGCGCGTGCATGCATGCTTCTAAGATTAGTTTTGCAGTGTTTTAGAAATCTGGCTTAGGCATTGTCAAGCTTCACACAATGATACATGTGTAGTGTTACTTCTCAATTCTGAGGGAACATTTTGTAACCTTATTTCCTCTGTTATTTTGCTATTATAATGAAAATTTTACATTTTCTGAATAAAACATGGGTGTTTTTGTTGGCCAAAACTGACCACTACAACACTAGGGCTTTGTGGGCTGTTGCTACTTGCTAATGCTAAGGTGTTCAGAGTGGTTTTAACGTGTTTTGTGGTTGCTAATGTGATCTGGTTAGTATCATAGGTTAGAATAGTAAAGCACCACTTAAGGGCGGGCGTTCAAACAGAATGCGTTTTTCCATTCCCCTGAGCTACTTTTCCACTGTTCTTCTGTGTAAACACGAGTAGACGGACGTCTTTGACGTCGCGTACGCGTCTTTTGCAGCGTCTCGGGCAGCTTTTAAAAAACGCGTCTCGAGATCTTGTTTTTTTATTATTATTATTATTATTATTATTATTCGTTACACTACCAGCGTCTCGCGTTTTTCAAAGATAAACGCGTTCGGTGTGAATAGTCTCTTTTGCATTTTTGAACATTTCTCTCCGTTCTACAGCCTACCACTTTGTTGGTTGTTGACAGTGTGTGTATAGTATGTTTGAATTAAATGCAAATTATTTTAAGATTTTAGGAAGCAAAATGAGTGTCAGAGACCCAGAGCAGACATTTGAAAGCAGCAGGGAAAGTATCTCCTCCTTCCAGTTGCCTTCAATATTGGACCAATCCAGAAGTCAAAGGTCAGTGGGAGCTTTGTGACTTGGATGATGGTGGCACAAATGAATCAATTCCCACCGGAAGCCAATCCAGCAGCTATTGCAATGCACAAAGAAGACTTGTGGAAGATGCTGTGAGATTCGACTTGTCAACTGTAAATATGACTCAGTATATTTGGCTCAAATCCATCAGATCTCACCTGCAGAGCCTCATCACAGAGGAGACGTAAGTGCTCTCTTCTACTCTAATAGGGCCTAAGGTTCCTGTTCTAATAGATTATAATGAAATGTACTTAATTAACATTAATTTAAACTAGCATTCTATGAAGCCACATGTATGTTTAGGGTCAGTAAGATTTTAATCTGTGAGACATTAATACTTTTTTTCAGCAAGGAATGCATTAAATTGATCAAAAGTGACTGTAAAGACTTATATTGTTACAAAAGATTTCTATTTCAAATAAATGCTGTGCTTTTGAACTATTCATCAAAGAATCCTGAAAAACTGCATCACAGTTTCCACAAAAAATACAAATAACAGCACAGTTTTCAACATTAAAATAATAATAAATGTTTCTTGAGTAGTAAGTAAGCATATTAAAATGATTTTTTGAAAGATCATGTGACACTGAAGAGTAATGGGAGTTAAAATTTAAGATTTAAGTTTTAAAAATCTCACATTGATTTACTTTGATAGAAAATTTGTAGAAATTAAAACCAAGTTTAAATGATGTCTGTATATTGATCGGTTGATTCAGAAGTTTAATAGGGTTTGGGTTGAAGAACAAACTCTAAAGACAATGTTTGAAGATTATCTATAATGTGCTGTCTCGCAAGCACAGTAACTAATAAACTGCCTTCTGCAAGTAAACATGCCTATGGGTGGCATATGTACTTGCATGCATAGGCTACAGTATATAGGCCTATACTGTATGTCACACGTGTAGTGCGTGTGTGTGTGTGTGTGTGTGTGTGTGTGTGTATTTAAGCGTTTCTTATTTGTAAGTGTGTAGCCGTGTTCTCAGACTGTGGCTTGAGACTCCCTCACACGTGTGCTTCAATTTTTCATCACAAACTGCAAGAAAACGGCATCAATTATTAATCATAGCACTAAGAAAAGAAGAAATCAAATTCAATATTTACTGCATACTTCCTGAGCTAGCAAATCACATGGCAGAGAGGATAGAAAGGTGTGTGTGCGTGTGAAGGTTACACGAGGGGCCTTGCTGTGAAATTGGCAACGTTTAGAGGAAAACCCCCTTTTCCCCTCCTAGAACAAACACCCACATGAACTCTTAGTATTGTAATTATCTTTTAGAGCTTGTACTGTATAATTAGCGTGACACACACACCTCTTTGCTGAAGCAGATAGCATCAGTATCACACACACCATTATATCCAACAAAATTATACTCGCACTGCACCGTTACTGACTGATAATCCTTTTCATGCATGTGATGCTGTATATGCATAGCTTATTGTTTTTCTTTGTCATAATTCTGTGTTCTATAAATATCCTGATGCTCTGCAGCAGAAGGACTGTTCAGGCAGAAAATACACACACATACACACCCCCTGGCAGAACTACGGCACAGCACACACACAAATGCATTATCTCGTAGACACACAACCTCAGATTCATTCATACTTCAGCACGCACACACACACTTCAGCTCTGCCAATCATGTTTGCACACACAAATATACTGGCACTAACAAGCCATCTGGGCATCTACACACAGAGCACAGACTTACTCCATCCCTTTACTCTGTGGCATCACTACACCGATATACAATATTGTGGTGATGTTACGTCACAAATACACACATTATTATAATTTTAAATAAGATTTTTCTATTTTCATGTATTTTTAAAATGTTATTACTGTGATGGCAAAGCTGAATTTTCAGCATTCATTACCCCAGTCTTCAGTGTCACATGATCCTTCAGAAATCGTTTGAATATGCTGATTTGCTGTTCAAGCAACATTTCTTATTGTCAGTGCTGAAAATAGTTCAGTAGCATAAAATTATGTGGAAACCATGGTGCATTTTCCCCCAGAATTCTTTGATGAATAGAAAGTTCAAAAGAACAGCAATTTCAATAAAAGTATTAATTTCTTCATAAAAACTTTTGAATGGTAATGCTTTTATTTCTATTTTATTTCAAATTTGTCTTTTCAATTTGAGTTTAGTTTTCATTTGTTCTCACATTACTCTTTTTCAGATTTTTTTTTCAGAATTTTATAGCTTCAATTTGTTTTCGTTTTTATTTTAAATGTTAGACCTGCTAAAGATAATGTGCAAACAGGCAAAAAATGTTTAATGTTTGTTAATTTCTTGCATTCTAGTGTAATTGCATTACAATTTAATGCAGGTGGTTTGTCTAGGTTTCAAGTTTTACCATGTTTCAAAAAACAGTTTTCTTAAATGATGATAGCACATTATGAAAGTTATGGGATGTGAAAAATGTCTCGTGTTAACTATTTTCGTTCCTCAGTGCAAATATATTTACACTTCTTAAACACTGAACTTATTTATCTGGAAGCTTTAAGCCTTGCTGCATGCCTGTATGTGTGTGTGTGTGTGTGTGTGTGTGTGTGTGTGCGTGTGTGTGTGCGTGTGTGTGCGTGTGTGTGTGCGTATGTGCGTGTGTGTGTTTTTGAGACATATGAGGACACAAATTTGTATAATGACATGGGTATGACATGGGTATTACAAGGAGAAGGTGACTTATGAGGACATTACCCCATGTCCCCATATTTCAAAAAGCTTATAAATCATACAGAATGAGTTTTTTTGAGAAAGTAAAACTGCACAAAGTTTCCTGTAAGGGGTAGGTTTAGGTGTAGGGTTGGTGTAGGGCGATAGAAAATACGGTTTGTACAGTATAAAACCATTATGCCTATGGAATGCCCCCACAATTCACAAAAACAAACGTGTGTGTGTGTGTACCTGGTATTCCCTACGTTATGGAGGCCAGATGTTCCCACAAGGACAGTAATACCAATAAATTTTGATCTTGTGAGGAGAATTTTTTTGGTCCCCATGAGGAAAACACCTTATAAATCATACAGAATGAAGTTTTTTGAACATTTAAAAATGCCATTAATATTCTGTGAGGGGTACGGTTAAGGTGAAGGAATACAGTTTGTGCAGTATAAAAATCATTATGTGTATGGAATGTCCCAATTAAACATGGAAACCTGTGTGTGTGTTTGTGCATGTGTGGGATGTTCTAGAAAGCTTTGGCTTTGGAGCAGCTGTGGTTTTGAGTAGTCAGAGGAGAGGGTGAGGACACACACACAGTTTGACCTCTGTTAAAGCTGACAGAAGAGATGAATGTCCCTTCATTTACTGTGTGTGTCTGTGTGTTAATTTCCCATCAACTTGCATTATAGCTGGCTACTATAGGTGTTGTGCCCAGTAGGTAAGACGACTGAGGGTGGACAGACGTGCTGAGTCAGCTGACGGACCTTTTGCCTGCCACACGCCTGTCTCACTGCAGGAGGAGGCAGACAGCTGAGGTCTATATCTTCTGTTCTCTGGCTCTCGCTGCATCAGCCTCTCCGTGACTGCTGTGGGCACAGTGTCCGCCAGAGTCTACCCGTTGATGAAAATATGAGTAGCGTTTGCTTGTGCAAAACTCGCCACCACAATGCTAGAGTGTTTTGAGGAGTGAGAGGAGAGAGTGAGGATACACACATTTTGAGCTCTGGAAAAGCTGACAGAAGGGATAACTGTCATTTTACCTTGAAAAGCAAGGACAAAGACTTGTTTGAACATTTTGAAAAATCTCTAAAAAGACCTGATACATAGATAGATAGATCTAGATAGATAGATGTTTGTGTTTAGTTCATACACCACCTTACAAACATTGGTGGTCCATACGATTTATTAATGTTTTTAAAAAAGAAGTATCACTAACATTTTATTGTACTGTGTCCTTATTACGTTACATATACTTACTATAGTAAAAACAATAGATTATGCGTAATTATATCCTAACCCTAAGCAGTACTTAAATGTATTATTACACTGTAACAAGGACACTGTGTAACAAAAGTATTTTATACTCATCAGGGATGTATTTATTTAGTCAAAACAGTAATATAGTGAAATATTATTACAAAATAAAATATACAATGTTTTTTAATTTAATATACTTTAAAATATAATTTACTCCTGTGATGACAAAACTGAATTTAAGTTCAAATATGACATTCAAATATGTCTTTGAATTGTAACCCAGTAAATTGCAAATTCTCTTCCCGCTGTTCCAATCCAAATTCCAGTTCTACTTCCTGTGAGTGTGACAAAAGTTACACTCTTGAACTGAAAGGAAGTGTTGCGCAACCCTGTGATCTGAATTGGTGGAATATGTAGTATAAATGGCCACTAGCATCCAGCAGCACTGATTTAACTGGTGTCAGTGTGAATGAAGCTTTAGAAACAGAGTTACGTGCCATTGTTAAGTATTTAAGATTAGTGGTTTGTTCAAATCCCTGGTTTGTTAGTTGGTTAATGTTTGTGTCTGTGTAGTGCTCGCATTCATTTAAATTATTATAAGACTCACATTAGGCAGCCAATTGAGCATCAAAGATCCAGAGATTTGGAAGCAACTGGGAACGCAAGGCAAAAAATGTTAAGGTTTTATTACCAAACACCAGAGAGATGTTTGACTATCAGCTCGGCAAGGATTGATTGATTGATTCATTGATTCACTCCTCAGCTGATTTGTCCTTCACTCTAAATATCCACAATCCTCCTCAACAGAACAGCTGGTGTGTGTGTGTGTTAACAGGTCATTACGTGTGTGTGTGTGTGTGTGTGTGTGTCTCTCTGTGGTAATTTGTTTTAGCTTTGTTATATGTGTGATAAATGATTTGGTCATGTGAAGGGCAGCCATAATTAGAAGAGGCTGGTACAGTGAGCTGATTACCCTGGGCACAGTCTTTCTCTCACTTACACACACACACACACACATACACACCCACACACACCCACTTTCCTTGGCTGGAAGTAGGACTGATAATATCAGCATTAATGATCTGCAGGAACACAGATTAGGTGACTGATATGTTTTGGATCTGATTGTCAGTAAAAGGCCTCATAGATTTTCACTTGTAAACAGCTGATCTGAGATCATTTGTTAACCCTGTACAGCCCTGTATGTCAACAAAATTGAGCTTAAATTCAAAAACATCTGTTACGTTTACTTATGTCCGTAAATGTTATACACTCAGAGTAAGTTTTATAGTGTGTTTGCAACCCGTATGCTAACAGAAGATGCTTTTATTCAAAGCAACCTACAGTGCAACTTTCAGTGTATACTTTTTATCAGTATATGTATTTCAGTCGACATTGGCACTGCACTAGTCACAGGAACAAATAGTTACATAATGTGAGGCATTTCAAGGTAGGATAAAATAGGATAGTCAATGAGAAAAAAGGTCAGACAAGATTTGATTTTTCTCTCTGTGACAGGTGGTTTGGAAGAAAATGTTTGAAAAAATAAGAGGGTTTGGTTATGTTGGCTGAAAAAAAATTTTTTTTAGTGGAGCAGGTTTTTACATTTTGATTATGAGAACTTTTTTTTTCTTTTGAATAACATACACAGAAAAATAGTTCACAATATTATAAGGGTAGTTTAATGGTTGACATAATCATAGCAGGCTAAATGAAAGCTATAGACATGCAATAGGATAGGTAACCCAAAAATGTAAATTTTGTCATAATTTGCTCATCCCAATATCGTTCTAAACCTGTGTGACGTTCTTTATGAGGAACGCAAAAGATGAAATGTTGTTTGGTCACAAATGTTCCTTTATATTCCACAGGAGAAATAAAATCATACAGGTTTGGAAAGACATGAGGGTGAGTAAATGATGACAGAATTTACATTTTTGTTTGACCTATCTCTTTAATGAGAACAAATAAGATGTACACAAAATTGCTGAATATAAATGATTTTGGATCAAACTCTATTCAAGGATGGCCAGTTCTGTTATTCATCCAATCTGGCACAGACAATCTCAAAATGGCCCAATAATGTTTGATTATTCAGGCTAGCTGATGTATCAGCCTACAAGTAGTAGAGAACGTGATATTAAATTAGATCGCACTATCTAAAATCATAAAATTACACATTTTATGGAGTATAATTTTAGGTGCACAGATGTAAAGGACAACGTTAGGCAGCATGCAGCATTAAAGACTGAATGCTCCTCTATAGACCAAATGAGATATTTTTGACCCTTGCTCCACGCAATTATTCCACATATGGTCTTGCGTGGTATTTTAAACGTTTCAAGGCACGCGCGCAGATGTGATATTACATGCACATGAATTATGGTGCATCTTCAAGGTTCCAGCTGATGCGATGACGTAGACGCGTGTGTCCGCGTGTGTTCGGCGGAGGGTGTGTTTGCAAGGCGAAATCTGGGGAAGGGAGGCGGAGATTGAAGTGGGGGGGGGGGCTTTAATTCTCAATATTTGCCATCTTAAAATTCTTCCTCTCGTGATGCACGAAAAAACGAGCAGGACAGGTCGCGCAGTCTCTCAACTGCATGATCAAATAAAGCCGTAATTAAGCAAACGGGTTAGTGATGCCTGCAGATGAAATGCACAGATGCTGACAGATGGAAGGTTGCAGATGCAGCGGTTGCACCGGTGCTGACTCGGGATGCTTGGTCATGAAATGATACGAGGCCCGCTCGGTTGTGAGAACACCAACTTGTTTCCTGCGCTATAACGTGAGAGAGAGAGAGAGAGAGAGAGAGAGGGAGGGAGGGAGGGAGGGAGGAGGGGGCGCGAGCGTTCGTTCGCCGCTGTTGCTCGGGGCTCGCGGAAGAACCGATCACATGGATTCCAAGGTTCCATTTTTCAACGGCGCTTCGATCTGAGCGCGCGCTGACAGCCCCGGTGACCGGCGCATCCATCAGAGCCGCGCGAGGGAAAGAGGCATCACTTCGCCGGTTCCATCGATCTGCCGGAACTGGGCAGGCACCGGAGTCGGTCCGTGTGTGCGTGTGCGCACGAGTGAGGAGAGCGAAAGCGGCCCTGGGGTATTTCTGCCACCGAGGAGCAGCCAGCTGCACGCTTAACGGAGAGGAAACCGATCCGGCTGGAATATTTGGCGTTGCCGAAAATCATTTAGGAGGAAGGCATTCCTCATTTGCTCAAATCACAGGTACGTTCCTTCCGTCCAATGCGTTTGCGCGTCGCTATTGGTTAGTCAGCGATAATTAGAGCAGTTCGAGGCGCCACCGGCTTTATTTAGGGGTAGTTGGAATGTTGCGAATTTGCCTCGGTAAACGGCAGACGCTGATCGGAGTGGATGTGATCAGCGCGATGTGGAATTGCTATGGAGAGAGAATGTCTCCAAATTTGCGTCACAGGATCATTTCCACCATAATGCCATTCAAACGTAAAATAATCATTGGCAGTGCTGAATTCGTCATTGTAATGATTGCAGAAAGCACCATAATGATCTCGATGATTTTATTTTTATGATAAAATATGTGGATTTAGTTAGTAGTGACAGTGATTTAGAGACTCGTATAGATCATTTGGGCAGAGATCCGAAAACCGGTTTCGTTTTTTAAACGACTGTTTTCCTGACGTTTCGGTCAGCGGTTTCCGAACGTAGCTTCATCCGCGAATGCGGACAGATCACCGTACTAAAATACTCTTGACAATGTTTCCTGCACTACTATTCAGCGGCAACACCGCTACCGAATCTAGTGATCAGTATAGTTCGATTCCCGAACAAATGACTCCTCTGAGCCGGATCTTTTTGAGTGAATCATCAACATGCTGCGCGGCCAATGTAGACCGATTCCTGAACGATTTACTCTTTTGAGCCGGTTCTTCTTGATGAATCCAAGGGATACAGCATGGCCAATCTAGTTCGTTTCCCAAACGAGTGACTCTTATGAGCCGGTTCTTTTTGGGAATCAAAAACATGTATCAATCACTCGGAGCCGTAGGAGTGAGTGACTTACTGAGCCCCAATTTATTAGTTTCACCATGTTCGTCTTTTGACTGCTGTTTGAAGTAATTGTGGATAATTCTTATTTCCATTTTTTTTTGTATTAGAAATCGCTCATAGAACTGCAATCGCAACCAGCATTGTTAAATGTCTTACTACGTCCATCCCTGTGGAACATTTATGAGAAGTGTCGCTCGAGGCGGGCGTGAAACCGTTTATGATCTGTTTGTTCAGTCATTTGCCTTTTAAACGGAGGATGTGCGCGTTTCTAATACCCTCCGGAGCCTTTCACAGAATCCCAGCATCCTACACGTCAAATTTGGTCCACCAGTTTTTAGGTCCCTCTTGCTGTATTTCTGTCAAACATGATGGTAAACTCACACTTGAGGCAGTGGGGATTTGTAATATGTGCATATGGGATTGTAGAGTTAGTCATCTGACGTGAGTTCCTCATGTTCTTTTGGGGGTCCGAACAGGTAAAGGGAATTTGCTGAGATATGTGATTAATTCAGGACAGCTGCCACCTGCCACACTCTCCTACACTCTGTTTCTATCCCTATCAGGTGTCGCCCCAACTGGGGATTTCTTAAAATAGGGTGGGGGGGAGGCTCGTGTTTGTGGGTGTCTCTAGTTCGCTCTGTCTCCTGTTACCCTGAGAGATGTGTAGCACTTCTTCATTCCTCACCAGGCCGGTGAAAACCAGAACTTTGGGAAACAGATATGCTGCCGGTGGCAAACTTGCTGTTGTGCATTTGTGTGCTATTTGGCTTTATGGTGTCGAGTGTGTACGGCAAAAATACCTAAATCTGAATACACAATCGCAGACATGACTGACTGCCTCCAATTTTTTCTCTAATGAGCACACAAAATTCGTTAGCTTAAAGGCCTCATTAGTATGTTAATTAGCCTGAGTTGTTCATAGGCATTTTGTGTGAATATTTGTCGTCTATTCATTGTCTGAAGTGAGAACACTAAGATGCCTCTCAGCAGCAGTTGTCAACAGTTGTGTATGAACGGATTTGCTGAGGGTTCTGCGACGCAGGCTGAGGTGTGATATACGAGAAGCAGAGAGCGGAGGAGTGAAGACGGAAGTTCCCAAACATACTTTTTTTCCCACGATTTACGCCTAGTGTGTTGCCCATTTGCTAGTAAGTCCCAGTCATGGAGAATGTGTGTGCTTCAAAAAGGATCGAGGCAGCTATTTGCTGTTTGCCCATTGATTACAGGTGCCAACGAGGTACTTTAATGCATGCTGAGATCCACATGATCGTATTAGCCTGCAGCCCACAGGCATCTCATTGCCATGGGAACAGCTGAGGCGGTGGAAAGGAGGTTACCCACGATTGGCTGACCATCCTGAAACGCTGCCAGTCATGTTTCTTGAGAGGTTTGACCTGATCTTGGTATGAATGAGATTCAAACCCACCATCTGTGTGATTGGATCAAGACATTGCCAACGGCTCATAGTTTAACCTGTTGATTTCGTTGAGTTTCATTTCATTGAACCAGTGTTGGAGAAGTAGCCATAAGCTACTCGTAATTAAAAGTAGTTAAAGGGATCGTTTACCCATAAATGATCATTCTGGCATCATGTACTAATCCTCATGTTGTTACAAACCTGTATCATTTAGTTTTTTTTCTGTGGAACCCAAAAGACGACATTTTTAAATTTTTTTACACTGACTTTTTATGACAAAAAGTCAGTGGGGGTCCCATGAATTGTTGTTATTGTTTAAATTAATTGAAATAAATCTGAAACCAAATAAAAGTATAAATTATATCTATAAACAGCAGAGTATGGCGCTAGCAACAGCAAGGTCATGGGTTTGATTGCCAGGAAAGGCAAGAACTGCTAAAAATGTAAATTTGTACCTTGAAAGTATTCTCGCAACTTTGTAAAATTACGGTTTTATCGTAATGTTTTATCGTACTGTTTTATCAATGTCCTTACTACAATTCTGGGTCTGGGAACATTTCAGGTATGTTGCTGTTTAAGCAGGGTCAGAAAGCTCTCGGATTTCATCAAAAATATCTTAATTTGTGTTCCGAAGATGAACGAAGGTCTTACGGGTTTGGAACGACATGAGGGTGATTAATTAAAGACATAATTTTCATTTTTGGGTGAACTATCCCTTTAAGATAGGAACTGAAATATAAAAGCTAATTTAACGTATTACAGGTGCTGGTCATATAGTTAGAATATCATCAAAAAGTTGATTTCACTAATTCCATTCAAAAAGTGAAACTTGTATAATGTATACATTCATTCCACACAGACTGATATATTTCAAGTGTTTATTTCTTTTAATTTTGATGATTATAACTGACAACTAATGAAAACCCCAAATTCAGTATCTCAGAAAATTAGAATGTGCCAAGACCAATACAAAGAAAGGATTTTTCGCCCAACTAAAAGTATGAACATGAAAAGTATGAGCATGTACAGCACTCAATACTTAGTTGGGGCTCCTTTTGCCTGAATTACTGCAGCAATGCGGCGTGGCATGTGGAGTCGATCAGTCTGGCACTGCTCAGGTGTTATGAGAGCCAGAGTTGCTCTGATAGTGGCCCAGCTCTTCTGCATTATTTGGGTCTGGCATATCCTTTATCTTCCTCTTCTATTACCCCATAGATTTTCTATGGGGTTAAGATCAAGCGGTTGCTGGCCAATTAAGAACAAGGATACCATGGTCCTTAAACCAGGTACTGGTAGCTTTGGCACTGTGTGCAGAGTGCCAAGTCCTGTTGGAAAATGAAGTCTGCATCTCCGCCAAAGTTGGTCAGCAGCAGGAAGCATGAAGTGCTCCTAAGGCTTCCTGGTATATGGCTGTGTTGACCTTGGACCTCTGAAAAGCACGAGTGGACCAGCACACCAGCAGATGACATGGCACCCCCAAACCATCACTGACTGTGGAAACTTTACACTGGACCTCAAGCAACGTGGATTCTGTGCTTCTCTCCTCTCTTCCTCCCAGACTCTGGGACCCTGATTTCCAAAGGAAATGCAAAATTTACTTTCATTAGAGAACATAACTTTGGACCACTCAGCAGCAGTCCAGTCCTTTTCTTTAGCTTAGGCAGGCAGCTTCTGACGCTGTCTGTTGTTCAAAGTGGCTTGACACAGGAATGCGGCTGAAACCCATGTCTTGCATACGTCTGTGCGTAGTGGTTCTTGAAGCACTGACTCAGCTGCAGTCCACTCTTTGTGAATCTCCCCCATTTTTGAATGGGTTTTGTTTCACAATCCTCTCCAGGAGTGCGGTTATCCCTGTGCTTGTACACTTTTTCTACCACATCTTTTCCTTCCTTCGCCTCTATTAATGTGCTTGGACACTGACTCTTAGCGAACAGCCAGCCTCTTTTGCAATGACCTTTTGTGTCTTGCCTCCTTGTCTGGAAGTGTCAATGGTGCGTCTTTTGGACAACTGTCAAGTCAGCAGTCTTCCCCATGATTGTGTAGCCTACAGAACTAGACTGAGAGACCACACACAAAGGCCTTTGCAGGTACTTTGATTCAATTAGCTGATTAAATTGTGGCACCAGGTGTCTTCAGTATTGAACCTTTTCACAATATTCTAATTTTCTGAAATACTGAATTTGGGGTTTTCATTAGTTGTCAGTTATAATCATCAAAATTAAAAGAAATAAACACTTGAAATATATCAGTCTGTGTGGAATGAATGTATACATTATACAAGTTTCACTTTTTGAATGGAATTAGTGAAATAAATCAACTTTTTGATGATATTCTAATTATATGACCAGCACCTGTATATTATTATATATAATTATATATAAATAATAATTAAATAACATTGGTCTCATGTTGTTTGGACTACAGTATTCTTCAGAATGTCTTTTTCTTCTTTCAGTCCGTCATACAATTTTTCTCCAATCCACCAACAGAAATAGTATGCAGATATAGTCTTTAAATTTCAATAATCAGATTATTTCGAACCAATGAATTTGCTTCTGACAGAAAAAGAGTGAGAAAAACAGACCAAGAGCGGGAGGAGGATAAAGGGAGAAATGTGTAATTGTAAACATGGAACAGCTACTTGCTCTCCAACCTATCTCTGAGTGGGCTTTCCAAGCAATGCTGTGTGAAAGCATGTGTCGTCCCTTCTACTGTATTTTTAGTGCATTACTTTTTCATGCTGGCATTGAGTCTGATGCTGAGAGAGTGAAAGAGAATGGTATGCGTGTGTGTTGTCGTCTCTGTCAGCACTCTGCCATCTCATGGGTGTATTTGGAATAATGTATAAGATCTTTTTCATGTTCTGAAGTGTGTTTGCTTATCTCCAAGATTGCATCAACACACACACACACACACACACACACACACACACACACACACACACACACACAGGAGACCTGCACCTCGAGACTTGGAGAATCAAATTGTGGTTTTATTACACAGTGCTTTTGGAGGGTCAAATTGGGATTACACTCTTACACATATGAGTGCATTTGACCAGAGTTGAAGAGCTCCTGAGGTCTTCTGTGTGGGTGTTTAGCAGAGAGATTTTTCCTTCCAGTCCTCTGAGCAGCTACACACTCCTAATTCACAATAACAATACCATGACCTGGGGATAATCAGTTTATTTTCCTCATTATTAGCTTTAACAATCAAGGGATTTTGTTAAATTAGTTATTTTTAGTTATGTTTAACATTAACTATAATGTTTAGTTGTATTGTTGTACCTGTTTCTGAGAAAACACTACTATGTTTACGTCAAAATTTCATGTTTAAATCAATGTGTTATTTTCCATTTCTGTGTAATTTTTTTGTTAAGTTCGCTAACAGTTTCTAAGTGAAAATTGTTTCCACACCATTTTTTTTTCCAGTGTATGTAAAGTATCGGAGCAAACTATGATTTTTAGGTTTCACCTTTGTGTGTTTTGAAAATCTGCAGTCATTGCAGCCATACTATACCGAATGTGTCTTGAAAAGCCACAGATGAGTGCGGAGCTGCTCACAGAGGACATTTTTTGTTGCATTTCTGACTTTCAGGATGTTTAATTTTCACATAATGGCCAGATTGACTCCAGGTTCAGTGTCATATGATTTGTGAGCAGAAAACTAACAGTTAAGTTTAAAATGACCCAGAGGAAGGGCTGTAAAGGAGTGTTTAGACTATTGGAGATGTTAAGCATGTGAAAATGTTCATCAAGTCAAGTCAAGTCAAGTTGAGCTTTATTGTCATTCCTTTACGTGAAAGGGACATACAGTGACGAAATATAGGTGCCTCAAAGTCAAGTTGAGCTTTATTGTCATTCCGCTGCATGTGGGGACACACAGTGGAACGAAATGCCGTGCCTCTCAGGACCACGGTGCTACATATGAAACCTACTAACAGATTTTAACTATAAGTATACTATATATAAATGTTTACCCTATACAAACTAAAGATAAAAATATAAGAAATAACAATAGGAAATTCAAACTACACAAACTATACAGATGCTTCACATAAATACTGTACATGTGCAGAGAGAAACATTGTGAGTTCAAGCAGCTGGCTGGGGAACAGTGCAGGTTGATTTCTAGTGCATGAGCATGTAAACATACATAAATTGCTGAGTCTTTTGTTGGATTGTGTACACACAGCAGTGTGTGAAAGTGTCTAGTGTGCACAGAGGTGAGTGTGTTACTACAGGTGGTTTGTACAGGCCCACTCACCTGTGTGTAGCACACTTTGAATTGCACAGAAAAGTTTCATACAGTTTTTTTATTTGGTGTGGTAAGGTTGGGGGGGGGGGGGTCCATGCTCCAGGAGGTAGGGGTTTGCATGGGGTTTCAGAGGGGGGCAGGGTGGTTTGAGTTCAGGGCTCTCACAGCGTGGGGGAAAAAGCTGTTGAGCAGTCTTGCGGAGCGGGCTCTGATGCTCCGGTACCGTCTTCCTGATGGTAGGAGCTGGAAGAGACTGTGGGAGGGATGGGTGGGGTCCTTCACGATGCTGTTGGTTTTGCTGGAGCATCGTGCAAGGAAAATGTCCAGGATGGATGGGAGAGGGGCACCGATGATCTTTGCAGCCGTGTTCACTGTCAGCTGTAGTGTCTTTCGGTCTGCTGTACTACAGTTCCCGAACCAGACAGTGATACAGCTGGTCATCACACTTTCAATGGTGCCCCTGTAGAATGTGGTGAGGATGGGTGGAGGGAGACTTGCTCTTTTCAGCTGGCGGAGAAAGTGTAGGCGCTGTTGTGCCTTCTTGGAGAGTGACATGGTGTTGGTGGTCCAGGTGAGATCCTCTGTGATGTGCACCCCCAGGAATTTAGTGCTGCTGACTCTCTCCACAGTCGAGCTGTCGATGGTCAGTGGGGGGTGGTCAACGGAGTTCCTCCTCCTGAAGTCCAACACAACCTCCTTTGTCTTCCCCACATTGAGGGACAGATTGTTAGTGCCACACCATTCAGCCAGCTGTGCCACTTCCTCTCTGTAGTGCGTTTCATCGTTGTTGCTGATGAGACCTACCACTGTTGTGTCATCAGCGAACTTGATGATGTGGTTGGAGCTGAACTTGGCAGTGCAGTCGTGGGTCAGCAGCATGAAGAGCAGCAGAGCACACAGCCTTGTGGGGCACCTGTGCTCAGTGTGGTAGTGCTTGAGGTGTTGCGGCCAACACGGACTGACTGAGGTCTTCCGGTTAGAAAGTCCAGGATCCAATTACAGAGGGAATTGTTAAGGCCAAGTAGGTTTAGTTTATTTATGAGCTGTTGTGGGATTATTGTGTTGAATGCCGAGCTGAAGTCAATGAACAGCATGTCTTTATTTTCTAGGTGGGTAAGAGCCAGGTGGAGGGTGGAGGAAATTGCGTCGTCCGTAGAGCGGTTTGGACGGTATGCAAACTGGAGCGGATCGAGTGTGTTGGGGAGGCTGGTTTTGATTTTTTGCATGACTAACCTCTCAAAGCACTTCATCATGATTGGAGTCAGTGCTATGGGACGGTAGTCGTTTAGACAGGACACAGGTGATTTCTTTGGTACCGGTATGATTGTTGTGGATTTGAGACGTGGGGACGACTGCCTGGCTCAGCGAGGTGTTGAAGATATCTGTTAGGACATCCGTCAGCTGTGCAGCACAGTCTTTCAGTACACGGCCAGGTATGTTGTCAGGACCCGCAGCCTTGCGTGGGTTAATCCTAGATAGGGTCTTCCTTACGTCAGCTGGAGACAGACAAAGCGCCTGGTCGTTGGGAGGTGTGGGCAGTTTTTGTGCAGGTGTGTCATTCTGCATTTCAAACCGTGAATAAAAGTGGTTGAGTGTATCGGGGAGGGATGTGTCATCATCACAGGCCCAACAAAGCTACATTTATTTGATGGAAAATAAAGTAGTATTGTGAAATATTATTAAAATTGAAATTTTATGTTTTAGATAGATATTTTAAAATGTAATATATTCCTGTGATGCAAAGCTGAAATTTCAGCATCATTACACATGTCTTCAATGTCGTATGATCCTTCAGAAATCATCCTAATATGCTGATTTTCTGCTCAAGAAACATTATTATTTTTAAAGGGGTCATCGGGTGCAAAATTCACTTTTCAAGTTGTTTGAACATAAATGTATGTTGGAAGTGTGTGTACATATCCACCCTATAATTATAAAAACCCACCCAGTGTTTTTTTAAAATCCCTATTTTAAAATCCCCTTTCTCAAATCAGACTGTTCTGAGATTCCTGTCAGAATGACGTAGTTCTGTGCAGGCTGCTCCCATGATAGTTGATTGACAAGGCCGTCTTACCTTAGACCCGCCCTGAGTGAGCTGAGAGCTGTCCGTTGTGTCGACTCCGGTGCAGGGGAAGACCAGAATGTCTCCGATTAAGCGACTGAGGTGTTTTGTGTTGGATGTAATAATGAACATAGCAGTCATCATTTACTCCCGACATCTGAGCCGCTGAAGACTCAGAGGATTAACGTTACTTTCATTTTTGAAGGGAATGCGCCGATCCCCAATCTGCCTAAATGCATCTATGTTCGCGCGAATCATTCGTGATCCAGCTTCATCTACAGAAGAAGTGAGTATAAGGGTTTTTATGAATTTTTGCGAATCGCCTTTCCTAATAATGTGCTAGTTAGCCAGTTTCGCAGCTAAATGGCTAAAGTTTACAGTCTGCTCGTCACTCAACGGAAGAGAGGGGCGGGGTGAGCAAAGCTCATTAGCATTTAAAGCGACGTGCAACAAAACTGGCTGCTGTAAACAGAGCTGATTTTGAAAAGGTAAAAAGGGTGTTTTTTACACTACAGTACCATTGAGAAATTTTAACCAAAGTATGTTATAGACTTTTCATGAAGACCCTAATGAGTCATATCAACTTGTGTAAAATGGGAATCCGATGACCCCTTAAACATTCTTATTATTATCAGTGTTGCTTAAATATTTTGTGGAAACAGTTATTTGTATTCAGATGTTCAAAATTCTAAATTCTAAATATGAATTAAATTAAAAAAAGTATTTACTGTCATTTTGGACCAATTTAAATTCATCCTTGTGAAATAAAAGTACTGCTTACTCTAAAAAAAAACAACTTACTGACCCCAAATTTTTGAACCTTAGTGTGTGTGTGTTATATAAATATATAAAACATTTGTATGTATACAAAATATTTTTAATGAAATGAAAGATTGTTCAGTCAAGAGGTCAATCTTTGAGGCTTAGGTGAAGTTTTTGTCAAATGTCTTTTGTCTACATAAATTCCCACAAAATTTGAACTTTGCTAAGCAGCAAAAGATACAAATTCTATGGGAATACTTGTGTGTTTTTGCATTTATATGAATTTATCAATCATAGTGAAACAGTAGCAACTCTATATCCATGTGACTTCAACTGCATGTGGCGCTCACTATGCTTTGACGGTAATGTTGTGTGATAGTTTGGTTGTTTGGCAGTAAATAAACAGTCTGGTCACTGTGGTCCAGTGGATTGGATTCAGTTTC
The DNA here is from genome assembly GCA_021397915.2 of Tor tambroides. NCBI lineage: Eukaryota > Metazoa > Chordata > Actinopteri > Cypriniformes > Cyprinidae > Tor > Tor tambroides. Next base: position 21,877 of record JAFVLL020041117.1, on the reverse strand, counting down.
TCTGATGAGCAGGCACAAACCCGCGCCGGGCCCCAAACGCGCACACATCCGAGCTTTGTTTGATTTTTATGAGCATGATTTCAGAGACTCATAAAAATATTCCTGTCCCACGCGTTTCAGTGTGTTGCTATAGTAACAGGTGCTGACTTCATGTGCCAGGGATAAGACAGATCTTTAGCTTCAGACACTCAGCGGCTATTCAGATATAATGCTACATGGTGCCACCTCTCACACACACACACACACACACACACACACACACACACACACACACGCACACACACACACTTTTGGTTACGCTCTCTGAGGGGCAACTCTTCTTTTTTGGAAGCTTTTAAATGTGATGTTCTCATTTGAGATTATTTACTGATACCTGTCCTGTTAATGTGAGGGACATAAAAAGTCAAAGAGTCAAAGCCGAAAAGATGAAGAGAGATTACAAACACAGACAAGTGTCTTTGTGTCATTGTGTGTAGCAGTGTGTTTGTAGTAAATTAGAGTTACACCAGTTATCACCCACAACCTGCTGACTAATTCTTCCCACATTCTCTAACTTATCAATAAGTAGGTTACAAACAAACACACACACACACACACACACACACACACACACACACACACACACACACACACACACAGACAGACAGACAGACAGACAGACACACACAGACAGTCTAAATCACATTAGTCTAAATCTAATCATTTGTAATCAATTGGCTTTCAACTTCCATAACTTCTACTCAATTACAGGCACATTCACATACATACACAACACAGGAAATCCTGTTTAACTGTGTGGTAGACCACTGCAGCCTGGTTTAGAAGCATCTCTGTAACTCTATTTAAATATTTCAGCTTCATAACATTTCAGTTCTTTCAACAGCATTTTGTGAAATACTCGATTTGGCTGTTTTAAGCATATAGCTGCAATGCTTAAAGGGATAGTTCATTCAAAAATGAATATTCTTTTAAAAAAATCATAAAAGGAGGTATATTGAGAAATGTCTCAGTAGGTTATTTTTGGAAGTCAGTCTTAAGCAAAACTCTTTGATTTTGGGTTGAAGGTCAAAATTGTGGTTAGTGCAGCTGCAAAGGGCTCTACACGATCCCAGCCGAGAAATAAGGTTCTTATCTAGTGAAATGATCGGTCATTTTCTTTAAAAAAAAAAAAAATATATATATATATATATAAAATTATATACTTTTTAACCACAAATGCCACAAATCTCCACTGGCTCTGTTATGCGTGTCCGCGACTTCATGCATTACGTAATCACAAGGTCACATGCGGTTAGTTCTTCATCTGTGTATTTCGTCTGTGTACTTCAGTTCAAAAAGATAGGGTAAGGCGAAAAACTCCATCTTGTTTTCTCCTTCAACTTCTAAATCGTCCGACATCGTTGTTTTACCTTTTTTGTAAAGGGCGTTTGACTTTCTTTGCATGTTCACACTGGGTCGGTACTTTCTCCTATGTTGCACATGCGCGATTATGTAATGCATGAGGTAGAGCTAGTGCAAGACGAGAATTTGTGATTAAAAAATTTGTATTTTTCTTAGAAAATGACCAGTCGTTTCACTAGATAAGACCTTTATTCCTCGACTGGGATCGTGTTGAGCCCAATTTGGACCTTCAACCCATTGGCTCCCATTGAAGTCCACTGTATGGAGAAAAACCCTGGAATGTTTTCCTCAAAAACCTTAATATCTTTCCGACTAAAGAGAGAAAGGTATGAATATCTTGGATGCCATGGGGGTGAGTAAATTATCAAGAAATTTTAATTCTGGACGTGAACTAATCCTTTAACATGAGACAAGTAATAACCTTTCATGTGTAAAGTTTGTGATTGCTAACACAGTATAACACATCATGTGACTACAGGCTTCCTCTTATTTTTCTCTTCTTTCTTCCTTCATTTATTTTTGTATATGGAAGTGTAGACAGAGAGGAGGGGGCAGCTCAAGGCTTCAGGCTGGGCTCTTTTGCTTTACAAAACAGTTTTTCCTCATTAGGCCTTCTGTTTCTACACTGTGCTGTTTACTTACAGCCCACTGCATATGTGTGAGTGTGAGAGTGTTTGTTTTACTCACTATAATCAGGTCTGGCCTGATGGCTCTTGCATAGTCCATTTATGCTCATCTGCATCTGTCTCGCAACAGCTTTTGGGTCTATGAGTTTTAGGAGTTTGATCATGCAACGTAGTTAAACTGCTTCCTGAATGTTAGGAAGCATAAAATATTTAATGATTCTGGTTCCTTAGTGGTTATTCTTACTAATTTGTAGAAATAAATAATTAGGATTAAATGCAGGCTTTTCACAAATTAAGACCTCAAATGTGTCTCCTCTAGAAACTGTGCTTATATTTGCCAAGATACTGAAGCCTAGTTAAAAAGTCAGAGAGTCAGTACAAACTCAAATATTTCTCATCAGATTCTCTCAAGACTAAGTTATCTGAAATATGCTGTATATTTATTTACATATGCATATACATACATTATACATATACATATACTTAGCTCCATACCCTTACCGTATCGAAACAGATTGTTTTTAATGTATTTGAAATAAGTCTCTTATACTTAAGGCTGCATTCATTATCAAAAATACAGTAAAACGGTGAAATACTATTAACATTTAAAATAGCTGTTTTTCATTAATATATTTAAAAATGTAATTTATTAATGTGATGGCAAAGCATTGCTCCAGTTTTCAGTGTCACACGATCCTTCAGAAATCATTCTAATATGCTGATTTTGTGTTTAAGAAACATTTCTTATCATCAACATTGAAAGCAGTTATGCTGCTTAATACTTTTGTATCTTTTTCATTATGAAATACAAAGTTCAAAATCTTTAGTTCAACAAAGTTCAAAACATTATAAAGGTATCTACTGTAACTTTTGATCAAATTAATGCATCCTTATTTTATAAAAGTATTAATTTCCTTCAAAAATTCTCGTTCAAAAACTTACAGACCCCAAACTTTTCAATGTAGTGTATTTGAGTCTAATTTTCATTTCTCCTAAGGAATTTGAAGAGAAACATGAGACATAGTGAATACTTAAATGAGACATCCGTTCTGAGTTTTCAAAGAGCAACCCCTTGAGCAAAACAAATTTCCTCTGGGTGCATTTCTATGTTAGAGAAAGAGCAAATGAACTGCACACACACCACCTCCATCTCCATGTGGATTCACCAGAGCTGCTCCCACACACTCCCACATACACACTCTGATCTCCACTGGTGCAGTGGGATAAAAATGTAATGAAATAATCTGTGTCCATATTAGTTAATTATTCCCAGCTCTCTGGGTGGAACCTGCATACATTTCATTTTCAGAACAGACACACAGAAGCTCTGCTACAAAACCTACATAGGCACCATTCTAACAGTCATGTAACCTTCTAGTTAAAGACATATTTCACCCAAAAATGAAAATTCTGTCATTATTTACTCACACTTTTGTCGTTCTAAACATGTATGACTTGCTTTTTCTGTGGAACATGAGAAGATATATCTTCTTTTGTGTTTCACAGAAGAAATAAAGTCACACAAGTTGAGTAAATAATGTATAAAATACCCATTTTTGGGTCTCTTTATCTGGTTTGTGACACTCCACGTAGACACCAGCTTTGTGTGCCACTCCTTATACTAAAAGCTCATTTATTTAAACAGCTTTTGGCTTTAGCATTTTGCTAAGGTGACAGAAGCATACTCTATAAATAAATACACAAAATGTGTAGTACCCTGAACATTTTTATAATTATTTTCAGTGTTTATTTAACTTCATCAGCCATCTTGTTTATTTTTTACTGAGGGCAAACCAATTTCCCCCCAAAAAAGTATTTTAGGATTAAATAGCCTTTTGAAACTGGAGCCTTAAAATGCTACCTCTATAGGCAGCATGTTGGAACGGAGCAACACGCTGCCCTTGCTCTGTTGTTGATGTTTTCCAGTGCGTCATTTTGGACATTGCTTATTGTGGCAACATTCACACCTGCTGAGTGAGGCCTTTTAGCTTTCTGTTTCTGCTGTGTGGACCTTTAGTATTTCACCATATTATATCACACACATACGCACTGCTCGCAAATCTAACACAGTATAATGGCTATATTTGCTGAATTCTCAGATGGGTTTGCTTACATTACTTTTGCACTGCTCATGCTCCTGACCGCTGATGTCAGGTGTCTTTCCTCGGCCATTAGGAAGGTGTTTTGATGGGTTAAGTACCGCTTTGTTGTTCTCTTATTCACTCCCTGCTTTTCTTCTCTCACAGGTGGCGTGTGGAACCAAAGACAGCCCAGTGCTGGATTCCCGAAGGACAGCTAGAGATCACAGACCCTTGAGGTGAAAGAGGGTGCATGGATCGCTCAAGGACAAAGACTTCTGCCTACCTCTGGTTGGGCGTGGTCTCCATGGCATCAGCCTTCCTCTGCGCAGAGGCGGGAGTCACGCCGAGCCCGGCCCTCTCGAATAACATCACATGCGTCAGGGAGACGGGTCGATGCCAGCCTGGCATCATCTTGCCCATTTGGTACCCCGAGGACCCTTCCATGGGCGACAAGATCGCCAGGGTCATTGTGTACTTCGTGGCAATGATCTACATGTTTCTGGGGGTGTCGATTATTGCGGATCGCTTCATGGCCGCCATTGAAGTCATTACCTCCCAGGAAAAAGAAATCATCATCAAGCGTCCCAATGGTGAGACGACAACAACGACAATCCGAGTGTGGAACGAGACCGTGTCTAACCTCACGCTCATGGCGTTGGGCTCCTCCACTCCTGAGATCCTTCTTTCCGTCATCGAGATTTGCGGGCATGAGTTCCACGCCGGTGAACTTGGCCCATCCACCATCGTAGGCAGTGCCGCCTTCAACATGTTTGTGATCATCGGCCTGTGCGTGTCGGTTATCCCGGAAGGGGAGGTCCGGAAGGTAAAACACCTGCGTGTGTTTTTCGTAACAGCCGCATGGAGCATGTTTGCCTACATCTGGCTCTACATGATCCTGGCTGTGTTCTCACCCAACGTAGTCCAAGTATGGGAAGGGCTTCTCACCTTGGCGTTCTTCCCCATCTGTGTCGTTCTAGCTTGGGTGGCCGACCGTCGCCTGCTCTTCTACAAATTTATGCACAAGAAATATCGCACAGACAAACACCGAGGCGTCATCATCGAGACGGAGGGTGACCGTTCAAAAGGCATCGAAATGGACGGAAAGATGATGAATTCTCATTTTGTCGACGGCGGAGCTGCTAGTAATTTGATGGGCCTGATTGAGGGCAAAGAGGTGGATGAGTCTCGCAGAGATATGATCCGTATCCTGAAGGACCTGAAGCAGAAACACCCGGAGAAGGAGCTGGACCAGCTGGTGGAGATGGCCAACTACTATGCACTGTCACACCAACAGAAGAGCAGAGCATTTTATCGTATCCAGGCCACGAGGATGATGACCGGCGCTGGGAACATCCTCAAGAAGCATGTGGCCGAGCAAGCCAAACGCAGCACTAGCGTACAAGAAGTTCACGTAGAAGAACCCGAGGAGTACGTGTCCCGCATTATGTTCGAACCTGCCATTTACCAGTGTCTGGAGAACTGTGGGGCCGTTCTCCTCACAATAGTTCGTAAAGGCGGCGACATCGCAAAGACAATCTATGTGGATTATAAAACGGAAGACGGTTCGGCGAACGCAGGTGCGGACTATGAGTTCACTGAGGGCACGGTGATGTTCAAACCTGGTGAGGTTGTGAAGGAGATCACTGTTGGCATCATCGATGATGACATCTTTGAAGAGGATGAGCATTTCTTTGTGCGGCTCAGTAACGTGCGTGTGCTGGAGACTGAGGATGAGGTGCTGTCGCCCAGTAGCCTGCCGTACCCAAAGGCCTTGATAGGATTCCCTGCTGTTGCCACTATTACCATTCTTGACGATGACCACGCAGGCATCTTCACTTTTGAAAGCGAGTCCATGCACGTGAGTGAGAGTGTGGGCATCATGGAATTGAAAGTGCTGCGGATGTCAGGGGCGAGAGGGACTGTCATCATTCCGTTCCGCACGGTGGAGGGACTCGCTAAGGGCGGCGGAGAGGACTTCGAGGACGCGTATGGAGAGCTAGAGTTCAAAAACGATGAGACCTGGTAAATATGCTTTATTTAATTCACATTTATTCCATTTTTTCAAGGCCAGAGAGTAAAGAGGTTGGGATTTATAAAGCTTAAAGATACACAGTGGACTCAAAAAGTAGTTTTTTGGAATGTCATTGCATTAGACATCATTGCAAAATGTCAAAGCAAGTGTCACTGGCAAACAGATGATGCTAAACCTATCTAGCCAATTTGCAATTCATTTTGCACTAGCTGGTGTCAAGTTAATGAATGTATGAAGTGATGATGTCCTAATACTAAATTCTTTTTAGTCTTGATTTTGAACAATGCATCTATTGTTTTTTTTTTAATGAAAACTGATTAAAGTTCCTTGTTTGTGAAAAAAATTGCAAAGACATTCATTCATTTCTTAATGTATGATGCAATTTAAGTGTCCAAACGTTTTTGGGGCCACTGTAAGAATGTGTACACATAATTGAGGAGTTGTGGTTTTATGTTTGAGATTCGTGGATACTTGGATTTGGTCATGTAATGCTGTGTTATAATGGCTCTAATAGAAGGCCGCATGTGCCAGAAGTTGCAAAGACTAATTTCCTGCTGTTTGTATTCTGTCGGTTTTGTAAATCTTTTGTGACTTCCAATATGAGGGATATGCAATTAAATCACTTTTACATACATACATTTTCTCTGTTTAAGCACACACAGTAACTCCATAGAGGTTAAGGGAGGGGGTCTGAGATTTCTCTCAGGAATGTTGATGTTTAATTAATCTAGTTCATTCATGTGAGATTTGGAAAGAGATCCAGTAATACAGTAACACACAGACCAGACAGAGAGACGTGTGGTGTGCTGGTCCAGATATGCTGCTGGGTATTAATAGTTCAGTAAGAATATTCACAGCATATTCCACATGATACTCCAACCCGCCCACTGTCTATATGTAAGAGTATGTGAGTAGCTTACACATGTCTGTGGACATGACTTTTTTTTAATTGACATCAAGATTTTTGGTTAGACTGCATATTAATATTTAAGGGAATGTGTATATCTTAGTTTCTGGGTCTGGTCATTAAGTGTTTCAGCATTTTTAATCCTGGTATTTTTTTTTTTTTTATTTTTTTTTCTCTCCTTTTAAGTGGTCCTGTGGTGAGACCAATGAATTTTTAAACTCTAAATTTTGCAAGTAGTCTCTGAATTAATATGAGATTATAAAACATGCATGGATCATAATGAATAAAAGAGTTTTAAATGGAGTATAGCGTCACATTGCAGAACATGTCAACTTTCCAAAAGTATTTTGTATCAATTACCCATGTGCTGTATGCATTAACCAGAGTGTTAGAAAGAATTCCATTCATCCGCATTAAGTGACTGTTTTAAAACTTTAAAAAAATTAAAAGTTATTTTTATTCATTATTATCTATGTATGTTTCATTTATTTATTTATTTATCTTTTTTTTATTGTAAATTCAGTTGAACTTGGCTGCCAGTGGTCAACATGTTTTTCTGTTGTATGATTTTTTTTTTTTGCAATTTATAATAGGCCTATCTTGTGTTCCATGTAGAAAACATTTCAGTCAATGTAAGGGTAAGCAGATAATGAAAGAGCTTTTAGTTTAAAGCAAATGATCCTGCATAAGGAGCAGCTTGATTGAACTGCCCAAATTTAGACATGAATGCGTTATTCCTCTTGTGCTTTAGATAAACACATACTTTTTAATTATAAAAGATACACAAACATTAATTAAAAGTTTCATTCAAAGTCCATTGGGCTGAAAAATCTCAGGAGGCACAGACAATTTGCTTGTCATTGCAAACTTGCGTGAAGAACAATGCATCCAAACAGCCTTAGTGGTATCATGTCTAGAAAGTGACACTTCAGCTGGTGTCGTACAGTAAATAGTGATGAAGGTATCGTGACAGCCCTAGTACACGAATAGCAGGCACCATTCCTCAGTTACGGTTAAGCCTATGGACTGCTTGCAGAGAGAAAGTTGAGTAAAGGCATCTGCATTTATCATAACCAAGCACCTGCCGTTGCCACCGGCAGGGTTTAAATCACTGGCACCCTAACCAGTGCGCTAACTAACTAGATTATATGGAGCTATCCAGCCTTCTGTTCTGCTTTAAGAAAGGTCAGCAGTCAGCACAAGCAAGATATGCACAATTTTTCTCTCTCTCTTTCCTATGTAGGGGAGTTTTATATCACTGTGACCCCTCTTCACTGACCTTTAACCCTTTGGAGATAGAGACAGTAGATGAGAGACCAGGAAAGAAAGCTGTTTAGAGAAAAGTGTATTCATCAGATGACACTTATAACCTACTAAAGCTGACAGAGTAAAGAAAAGAGCTCAACCTCTCCGTCTCTTTATATCCATCTCTCTCCATTTTTTTCCTGCGTACACTATCATTGTGTTACACACTGTGTCTAAGTGTGAGTGTGTGTGTGTTGGGGATCTCCTTCTCGGCTGGTGCTTGTTATATTCCCATGATGCTGCAGCACGATGCACCAGAATGCACCAGGAACCAATTTTCTCTGTCTCTTTTTCTCTCAAGTATTTTCATTTCAGATCACCAGAAATGGTGTCTTACTGGCCTGGTTTAATCAGCTCTAATTTATTATACTACTTGTGTTGTTTGGTAGTAATGTTTTTTGTCAAAATAAAATAGCTTTATTTGAGCTCATTAATAATTAGGTGTGATTTGAGTTGTTGTAATTTATGATCCTCTGTAATTTGAGACCACATAGTTTAAGTAGATGAAAGGCAAGTTACTTTATGACCAAGTTTATACACTGTAGTTTATGAGATAGTAGCTGTGGTTATAGTCTGGTTGAATTACTAGTTGTAATCTTAGACACTGTAGTTTATGGGTTTGCTGTAAATACAGTCACTGGGTGTGTGGGTGTGTGTATGTGTGTGTGTATATATATATGTATATATATATATATAAATTCATATGCTGTTTTGATTGATTATTCACATTTCAAATTAATAAATGCTGTTCAATGTTTTATTCATCAAAAAAAATCTATCACACTTTCCATGAAAAAAAAAAAATTAATCAGCAAATCAGCAAACTTTTTTCAGCATTGATAATGGTAAGAAATGCATTTTTGAATGATTTCTGAAAAATAGTGTGACTGGAAAAATGGATGCTGGAAAAATGTTATAAATGTATAGTCACAGTCACTGTAGTTGCTGTAGTCTCTGAAGTTTGTGTGTTAGTAGCTTTAATTATTGTGCCTATTTCAGTCAGCGTTGAAAGGAATGATGAAAGGAAAGCAACAGTAGAAAGAGGATGTGTATCATTAGCCTTCTCTGATTCTTCTTTGCACTGTTTTTCTGTCTCTCGCATCCCCTTGGACTTTCAGACCTTTTTTTGGTGTAAATCTGTAGTTATAGCAGAGCTCCACTGTGTAATGATGAATCATTTAGAATAGTAAACGTTATTCATTTATTATGAAGAATGAATTAACAGGTGCTTCTAGAGAATATGTTATGATTTCTTCATAGAGCACAAATATGTTTAGGCAAATGTATCAGGAGTAGCTATTAGGAAGCGTAATAAGCTGCTGTCATGAGGTCTTTAGGTATGCATGAGGCTTATTGGTAATTGTGTAAAGTTCGAGAGATGCCCAGAACTGTGCTTAATGTAATGATTTTTAGATCTTCCTGTCAGCGCTGTATGGAAGCCCGTTTCTGCCAATGAATAAAAAATAAGAGTTTATGTTTGAATATAAAAATTCAGAGAAGAAAAGTCTGAACTGTGAGATCTACGTTAGCAGTTGTGAGGAAAAAAGTCGCAACCAACTTTTTTTAAATTCTGTGGCAGAAACAAAAAGTAAGAATTGCGAGATGTAAACTAAGAATTATGAGAGAAAAAGTCAGAATGGTGAGATATGAACTCAGAATTGTGAGACGTAAAGCTCATAATTACGAGAAAAAAGTCAGAATTCTCAGTTTATATTTTGCAGTTCTGTTTATTTCTCACAACTCTGACCTTTCAGACATGTTCTAATTTATAGATAATTCCATAATTCTATGTGGTGTGTGAATTGCAGTATTTTAAAACTGTCTACCCTCTATCTTTTACATTTACCGCTACTTTTATTTATAACCTCCAAGCCGTCTGACACGGTTGAGAGAAATTCACGCAAGGATCTAGGATTATATAGAGGGACTGTGCTTGTGTCTGTGTGAATTTGAGTTCGTTTCACTCTTGTTTTACTACATTCACTCCAGACATCAGCTTGAACATCTTAGTGACTCCTGTGAATGGAAAAATCCCTCGTGACAGGGAGTGAGAGAGCAGACGAGGAGAGCTGCTTGAATAATGGATTGAACAGCAAAGAGGATGAATATATGATGTAAATCATAAATTATTTTGGATTTCAAGGAATAGTTCATCCAAAAGTGAAAGTTCTGTCGTCATTTACACGCTCAAACCCGTGTGATGTGTAAGTCTTTGAAATATCTGCATTTTTATCAGTAGTGGCGATATTGACCTTTGATTGTGAACTTGGTTAAAAGAAGATAAGTGATATTGTCCATGCCTAATGTTGAATTATGTCCAGGAGGAGCTGCATGGTGGCATGTTGTTTGTGTATGTGTTTGTGACTTTCCTCAGGGCTTCAGTTTAATATGTAGGAGTGTAAATTCAGTTTGATCCTAGCACACTCTGCTCATCTCTCTCTCTCTTGAGCCCTATCGGACTGGACTAGTTTTCCCTGAGGAGGTCAGGTAAATTTGTTTTTTGCAGACGTACTTTGTGATTTCAGTCCTGTCAAAACGCATCTGTTTTTCTCTCACAAACTTGGTAAAGAGTAAATTACCTGCTGTTTTTGTGTAAACCTGCTGGTTTTTTGAATCCTCTGATAAATGTAATTCTGTCTGCACAGGCATGTCACTGATTGAGGATTATATTGAGAAGATTATATTGTTTCTTTCACCACGTCTCGTTTATTTTGATCTTAATTGTTACTGTAAGGCTAAGTGACATTTTTGCTAGCATTTCTGCATGGTAATTTTTTTTTTTAAATACTCTTTCAGTAATTCTGTTTTAAAATTTCACATTTAGTTCAGTGTGTTACTTGCACTTTCTCTGTAACTATTAGAATGTTTTTATTAGTTTCTTTCTACACCATTTCAAACTGTGGTTAAGTACTTCTCTAACTAAAAAAGAAAACTAAATCAACTAAGTAAATTAAATCATGGAGAGTCTGAGCACAGACTGCTCAGAAGAAAAACTCATTTATCCTCAAAGTAATTAGTTTCTTCTCTATATTATATAGTATACATACTGTAATATTCTGTTTGATTGTATTTTAAAATGCAATTTATATTTGTAATGGCAAAGCTGAATTTTCATTAACCCTTACTTCAGTCTTCAGTGTCTCGTGATCCTTCAGAAATCATTCTAATTGCTGATTTGGTGCTCGAGATTCATTTTTAATTATTATCAGTGTTGAAAACAGTTGTGTCGCTTAATACTTTTGTGGAAACTGTGCCCTCCCCCCAATGATCATTTTAATGCATCCTTGCTTAATAAAAGTATTAATTTCTTTAAAAAAAACATACTGACCCCAAATATTTGAAACGTAGTTCTGTTTACAATTGTTGTAAGCTTTAACCGAGGACACAGTCAAGACTTCAAGACTGAAGTATGCGGCACACATTCATCAACGAGTTTCATTGAGTTTCTGACCACTGAGCCGTTATAATTAACATACACAAAAAGAGATGGAGGAGCCCTTTGGAATTCCCTTTGTAATCTAAAAGACAGTTCGAGTGAACACCAGCAGTAACATTACAGACAGGGGTCGATCAATGAAATGTTTACAGCACTCTCCACCGTGAATCAGAATCCCATCCGAGAGTCCCTCTACAGCCATTTTCCGCAGAGGAATTGCTGATTAAGAACATGCTTAAATAACGAACACCCTGTGGCTGCAGTGAATCATTGTGTGGATCAAACCAGTAGCGCACTGGGATATTTCCCTGGGTACCGTGTCAGGGTCTAAGGATCCAATCTCAGCATGATAAAGCTCAATTCAAAAGTTTGGGGTTGGTGAGATTTTTAATGTCTCTTATGCTCACCAAGGCCATCAATTTGATCAAAAATACAGTAAGAACAGGAATATTGTGAAATATTATTACAATTTAAAGGGGTAGTTCACCCAAAAATGAAAATTCTGTCATTAATTACTCACCCTCGTTACGTTCCAAACCCATAAGTGTCATGAATCCTGCTGGTGTGCCCGGAATGGCCACCAGATGTCTTGTCTGTTGAGCACATGGCTTGTTGTTGTGGTTGGTGCCATGTGCTCTCCTGTCTATTGTCTGACCCCGCCCTCTTGTTATCAATCATTGTTTGAGTTAAATCACCTGTGTTTGTCTCGTTACCCTGTTAATTTGCTCCCTTTATTATGTCCTTGTGTTTGCAGTCCCGTGCGGTTTCGTCGTGTTGTCTATGGTGTACGTCGTGTTTGTGTTTCCCTGCCTGCCTGCCTGGTTTTTCCCCTCGAGGAAGTTTATGTTCTGTTTTTGTTTTCTTTTCTGTCAATAAACCATCATATTCCCCAGCACTTGAGTCCTCACCTCATCTCTCCGCCGGCACCCGTGACAATAAGAACACAAATTAAAATATTTTTGATGAAATCTGAGAGCTTTCTGATCCTGCATAGACAGCAACGCAAATGACACGTTCAAGGCCCAGAAAGGTAGTAAGAACATTGTTAAAATAGTCCTTGTGACATCAGTGGTTTTTATGAAGCTACGAAAATACTATTTGGGTGAACAAAAAAAAGCAATTGTTCCCTGAGTTACCCTCTTCCACCTTTTATTGAGAGTACCTTTAAAATAACTCTTTTCCATTTGAATATGTTTATATCATCTTTACAATTGATTTAAACCATTTATCACACTGCAGCTCCAGCCACTGGCGAGTAACCATTTTATTAGCTTGCCAAAGCCAATTTTTACCTGCATTTGGCACTTAGCGAGTGCTAATACAGACCCTGCCGGTAGGCTGCAGGTTAATCAGAGGGTAATACTCACAGTTGAGTACAGAAGTGGCCCCATTTAAGTCTCAGCGTCACGCTAGCAGCTAGCTAAGCATGTTATTAGCGCCACTAGCGCTGACCACCCTGGGGTATGAGGTTCTGGTCTATTGTTAATAGCCGCCAGTGGGGTGTTGCCTGAGGTGAGCTCCAGGAAACAACACTAACAAGAGTAAGTTATCTTATGTAGACATTTTCACACACAAATGTGTGTGTTAGCATACTGAATTGAGAAAGTATCTGGGAAGGCTAAAGTGTGTGTGGGGAGCCAGAGCTTTGCTCCTTTTCAGCTGAAGGAAGCTGTGTCTCCTTGGCAACCACAGAGAGCACGAGCTCGCAGGCATGTGTGTGTGTGTGTGTGTGTGTGCACAGTGTGTTTGTGTTTGCGTTGAGTCAAATTAGTCTGTGAACGTGTATCTCTGGTTGTGTGTGTGTTTGCCCATCAGTGCAGACATGCATGCACTCACACAAACACACACGCACACACACACACACACACACACACACACACACACACGCACCCTTTTCACTGCAGGGTTTATTTTTAGCACGTGTCTCTTATATAATCAGGGTGACACTGGGGAGAACATAGACTCTCTCTCCTCTCCTTCCTCCTCACTCTTGATTTGGATATCTATGTGTGTGTGTTGTACGCAGATGAGACAGAGGTTTTCTTAGTTGCATATTTCTGGTGCAGTAATGATGCTCAAGAGTGTCTCTGTGCCTGCAGGTCTGAATTACTGAATATAGACGAAAAGATGCTGCATAAACACAACCAATATGCACAGAACACCTCACAGACACACAATACTACTCCATTCGCACAGAGAGCATGTGGGAGAGAGAGTGTGTGTGTGCAAGTTTGTATTAGTTTTAAATGAAATTGATGTCCATCAATCAGCTCAGGGCCTGATGATAATTCACTTCAGCAGTGTTGTTGTTGTTAACTGAAAATAAACTGTTAAAATAATCAATTGAAAATTACTTTCAGTAAATGAAATAAAGTCTGTATTTATATATTCTGTGGAAGGCGTAGGACCAAGAAATGTTCGTCCAATCAAAATGCTCAGAACGAGCATTTTGATTAGCTTTCCCACCTGGCTGTCAACATGTATTTGCATACCTCTGCGCACCCGCTTCGCACAGATGGGATACGTCATCAGCGCGTTCACATACGCTACGCACATTTCACATATTTAATTGAAATGAAGCTAAACTGAAAAAATTAATTAAAAAAACATATTAGATGTAAAACTTAAGCGAAAGTGGCAAATGTTGCCTTGGCAATTAACTGAAATGCAATACTTTTAAGTTTGAATACTAGTTTTACTAAAACTGAAACTAAAATAAAAATAAATTAAAGTGAAATAGAAATATAAAAAAACTAATGAAAATGCATAAAATTACTAAAACTAAACTAAAACTAAGGCCATTGCATGGAATCCCACAATCCCAAGCACTCAGCTTGACCTTTCATTTTCAATGTGACAAATGAACCGGAAGCAACAGTAAATGCCATTTAAACGTGCTTTTTTGACTCATTATTTAGCTGGATTGGCAAAATTTTGCATTTTTACGTGAAGCTGGATAAAAAACAGATAAACATACAAACATAACAATATATATAACATAACAACATAAACAAATATAAATGTTAGCAAGTTTTTTTTTAAAAACCTTTTTTTCCCACTCTCTCTTCCTTCATCCATTTTATCCTTTCTTTTCTTCTTTTAGCTTCTCCATTTGCTCCTACTTTCTTTTTTCTCCCTCTCTGTGGATCTGCTAACACGAGGAGTTTAGCCTCAACTGTATTTTCCGCTGAACCCTTGATTAGCTTGTTCAGGTGTGTTTGATTAGAGATGGCACTAAACTCTGCGGGAAAATAGATCTCTGTGTGCGCTGAAATATCTCAGGTTTTGATTTGTATGAATAAATTAATTAGGAAATTCGAACACAAAATGTCTCACTGCTTATCATGGGCACAGCTGTTGAGGGCAGAAATTCTCATTAACGTGAGCAAGATTTTATCATTTGTTGCTGTATCACGCTTGGTTAGGACATGGTGTAAAGCTGTGTTCAGACAGGGAGTAAAAATTCATTTTTTTATGATGTATGCAACTAAAACCCAAGTTTAAAAAAAAAAAAAATCTGAAATGCAATCAAAACGCATATGAATTCTAAAATTTGCCAATCAACATCTCATCTGCCGTCTATGTGGTTTTTATGATTAAAATCAATTTTTTGAAAATGTTATTTAGTCTAAATAGTCAAGTCATATTTCAGGTGTTTTTTTGTTTTTTTTGCTTTGTCTCTCAGGAAACCGTATTACTGTAACGCCAAGCACAATGTTCACGGCTGTGTCTGAATTCATTCATTTCCACTCACATGTGGCATTCACTATGTATGAATGGTGATTGAGTGAGTGAGTAATTGGTCTTGGAGACAGGATATGCATCAATGTAAATGCATGTTCCTCACGGAGTCCATACCATAAGATGAATGGACTTGAATGTCTTTCATCTTTTCTTTCCACTATGACTGCTACTACTTCTATATTGTCTCTTGGCATTGTGTTGACTTTATCCAAGATAAATATACCAGATATTGACTACACAGTTTGTTCCAGTTTTATTACTTGCAAAATGAGTGTATGAAATGAATACAGAAGGATTGGGGCAGTGTGAACAAAGCTTTTGAGATCAGAGCATAGTTCTTTAATATTGATACCATTAGTAGTCAGGTCTTCTAAGAAATATATTGATTGTGTGTTTTGTCAGTGAGACAAAATTGTAGTAACGTTGGCTGAAGTGGGCAGCATTAGTGCAGATAGAAGTAACAAACCTGTATAATTTAGTAAATACTGTGTAAAAAATATACATTTCAGCAGTTGTTTTCACTATTTGTAAATGAAATAGTGTGGTATTATACTGGGCCACCATGCACTCTAAGATTTTAGCATTGGACTGTCGACCATAAAAAATTTGTATTGGTTGACCACTGATGTTAACTAATGTTTACTTTAAGGGATTGTATGGACACTTTAGGTTAATGGTCTTAATTTTTAAACAATATTGGAACCTAAAACTGTTCAATTCAAATCCACTTGTAACATTCTAGTGCTTGTACTTTGTAGGATGGCAGGGAGCAAATGCAGCAGCAAGCGCCTGGAGTTGTTATGGCAACCAGAAACATTCCAAGCAGATTTACTGATAGATGTTCTAGAACGAAAGTATCGGCAAATCAACTTGCAATGGCAATGAAACAGCTCTGCAGTGTGATTCTGTTGAAAATCACGAACGATGCCAGAGAATGTAGACAGCTGAAACTTGGAGGTATTTATGTATTTTTAGTGCATTGTCAAGACATCAGCACACACCTTGTGAAACTGGCATCGTCTCGGGTAAATCCTAGATCACATTTTGAAATGCAGTGGTCCGTGAAAGTGTGTTTCAGGCTTAAGATTCCATTTAGTTCCCAGAATGGTAAAAGAACAGAGGAGGAATGTTGTCTTTTCTGATTTCGAGCACACATGCAAGGTTTAGATTCATTTGTGGTAAGCTCAGGCAGTCTGCCGAGTCACTACAGCTCGGAGCAGGTGGAGGAGCCACTGTAGGGATTTTTTTCACTATACAGAAATAAATATTGTTTACTGTGTATCCTTTACTTTTAGCTCTGCACACTCAAACACAGACATACACATATACACGTGTCTTGGTCCAGGCAAATGGATATAAGACCATATTAAAGCTGCAGTCCGTAACGTTTTTTGGTTAAAAATGATCCGAAATCAATATTTGAGCAAGTACATAACCAGCCACTGTTCAAAACTATCGCCTTACTTTAGCCCGATTCGCAACGGTTAGCTTATAATAATGTTTTCTAATTTGAGTGGTACGGGTAGGTTTTCGCAGGAAATTCGAGCATGACACTGCGTCATTACGTCACGTCGGTAAACATAAAGAAGTATTCCCGGCTACTATGCTATCGCATGTGGGGATCCTGCAGGTGGCGGATCGTTCAGCCTTTTCTCACAGCAGCTAGAATAATTAAATGTATCATTTTGATGGCGGGGTGAAATCCAGAAAGGATTATCTGTTTATGAAACACATGTGAATGAAATTAAATTATATTCCAGTTTGAAATGTGCTTCTGATTACAGATAGCCTGGGATTACACAAGATTTGCATTTTAAAGAAAACAGTTCGAAGGGAGCATAATTTGCTTAATCGCATAATTTATTCTTAATTTGAAATTCGAATGGTATGACAATTAGATTAGACTGTACAGAAATTGGAATCTACATTACTATAGGCTACTATATGCTACTCATAGTCACGCGATGCTGATGTTGTTAACAATAATAATTTTAGAATAAAGTATAACAATAATAATAATTTGCACGGTTTGATGTGATATGAGCTAACCGATCTTTAGATTAAATCACCATTGGTAGCGCGATTTATTGTACTGTTTTTTTCCCGCAGTTGGTCAGAACAAACGTGGGAGACTTGTTACTTGTTCAGATGGCAATATACGGTAAAAATTCTTATTTGGGTCATATATTCCAAGACATAGGCTAGAATCTGTGATTGCGAAGTACAGTAAACATCCACACCGGTGCGGTGATTGACTGCCACACATACTCCTCAAAACATTAGATTCTTCAGTGCAGTGCCGACTCACAACCCACACAAGGAAAGTAATTCCGCACACAGCTGCAATTCCAGGTTTTCAAACAGAGATGGCGACAAAGAGGCAAAACTTACTGACTGCAGCTTTAAACACAGCACATGTGCCATTCCTTTTATGCAGCACTTTAATAACTTTGTATTTAAATATAAAGTAATGTAATTTAAGGAAGTGTCTCTACTCATTCTTTACCAGTCTGATCAAAATCAGCATACACAATGGCAAGAAAACAGAATTTCTAGCTGAATGGAAATAAGGAGCTAGTGAAACTTGCTTTTTTTCCCTGGTATGATACTGATTTCTGTAATTTTATAAAAATAGGATGTAATCTAATGTCTTTGAGGATAATGTCATTACCGGACTGTTTTGAAAGGATTTAGAGACCTATGTGAATAGAAAACTGGGTTGTACGATGTACATTTTTTGTATTAAATGTGCTTTTTTTTATTTTTTAGAATGACCTTTAAGCTCTTTGCAAACCAAATTTCTTACTTTTTATAAATGACTTTATACATAAACATTTTGGAACAAATTATAAACAAAAAGCACTTAACATGTAATATTGTAAAAGATGGGAAGTTAAGGTTTACCCTTACTTTACTTAATTGTGACATTATAAAAAATATTTTATAATTATTAGTTCAGCATAAAATGAAGCTTCTGTCATTATTTTCTTAGAAAAAGCATTTATAAGGCATTGAATGACTTGGAATATAAGTCATACAGACCTCTTTTATTGTACTTATATGTTTTTTCTTAAAGAATTAATACTTTTATTCAGCAAGGATGCATTAAATTGGTGAAAAGTAACAGTAAAGGCTTATATTGTTACAAAAGATTTGTATTTTAAATAAATGATGTTCTTTTGAACTTTTTATTCATCAAAGAATCTTGGACAAGATGTATCACAGTTTTCCACAAAAGTATTAAGCTGCTCAGCTGCTTTCAACATTGATAATACCAAATCAGCATATAAGAATGATATCTGAAGGATCATGTGACACTGAAGACTAAAGTAATAGCTTCTGAAAATTCAGCTAGTTGTACAGTTCCTTTAAGACATAATGGAGACACCAAAATGTACTGCATAGTAGGAATGACCTACATCAGATCACAGACCAAACACGCAGCCCTGTCACAGTCGCTTTTTGTGTGTGCGCGCGTTGTGAGAGAGGCTGAGGACGTTTGAGTATAATGTGTCCGCTAATGGAGGGGAAACAGGGCAGAGCAGAAGGGAATGAGAACATGAGTATGTTAGACTGAAAGACATATTAGAGAGAGATGAAGCGGCGTGGGTCTGCGGACAGCTGTACTGTGAGTAACTGATCCGAATGGAGGGAGGGGGATGTTCACAGGTTGAACACGCACACGCACACGCACACGCACACACACACACACACACACACACACACACACACACACACACACACACACACATACACAGAACCTCTCATTGAAACACAGCTGAAACAGGTGTTACTCACAGTCACAGAGAAACCAGGTCAACATCAATCACATGCTTAGTTATAAATACACACACACACATGCTGAGAATTTAGCAATGAAAGAATGACAGAGTGTGAGAGAGAAATGGATGTTACAGATAAGAGGTGTTAAGAGATTGATTCTTTAAATAAACACTCATGTAGGCTGATCAACAATTTGCCAGTGTTGCTACTGCTGTATTGCTAGCTAAGATACCAACTACTCTATAGGGAAATGAGCTAAGCTAAGGTGAAAGCTAGCCTTTAGAGAATTAACTTGCTACATGCAGGATACTTTATAATTCTTCATATAATTTCATCTAGTATAAGTTTATTGAAGAACCAAAACATCTCCAAAATACAGCAGAAATTGTATTGGCTGTTTATATCTATGTACATATACTACCATTCAAAGTTTGGTGTCGTTAACATTTTTTAATGTTTTGAAGTCTCCTCAACAAGGCTGCATTTATTTGATCAAAAATACAGTAAAACAGTACTATTGTGAATTATTTTAAGTGTTTTCCATTTGAATATATTTTAAAATGTAATATATTCCTGTGATGCAAAGCTGAATTTTCAGTAGCTATTACTCCTGTCTTCAGTGTCACATGATTCTTCAGAAATCATTCTAATATGCTGTTTCTTATCATTATCAATGTTGAAAACATTTGTGCTGCCTAATAATTTAGTGGAAACCATGATAGTTTTTTTTTTTCAATGAATAAAGTTACAAAGAATTTTTTATTTGAAATAGAAAACTTCTGTAAGATTAAGCATCTTAAATCTCAATAAGTAATAATTTCTTTTAAAAAAAATATTACTAAGCCCAAACTTTTGAACTGCAGTGTATGTATGTTTTTACCTGTAGTCTTTCACAAGCTTCATATGCAGTTGTTGAACCTAAAGACTTTCATCATAGCTGTAAAATGAGGGAATGCATTTGCACTGGTTTTGTTTCAGTTGTCGTTTGCAAATTGAGCATCGTTAATTCTGATTCTTATCTCTAAGCTTGATTGCTGAGATATTGTCAGGGAGAATGAAACACGTTTGTCAATAGTACAGCTTCCTATAATACTACTTAATAAAACAACTTTGCAACTGTAAAACTACATGATTTCAAGTAGCAGTGTTACAACCTCTCTTTTGAGAAATGTAATTAAAATATTAACTTCGTTTATTTTTATTAATATTATTATTATTATTATTAATGTGTGATTTGTAACAATACTACAAACAGGTGAAACCTATATACCACTGCTTTATCTTGCCAGCAAACTTGATTGATGGTACAAGACAGCTAGGGGAATGAATCATAGAAAGATGATATAGTGTGTTTGCATGACCTGTTTGACCTCTGACCTCAGGACAGCCCACTGACCCCTCACTTGATCAGTGACCCCTGATTTTGTGTTTCTCTCTCTCTCTTCCTCTCTCAGTAAAACCATACAGGTTAAAATCATCGATGATGAGGAGTATGAAAAAAACAAAAACTTCTATTTGGAGCTAGCAGAACCACGCATGGTGGACATGAGCCTTCAGAAAGGTAAAACACACACACACGCACACACACAATATATATACAGAGAGATCACATCCTGTGACCATCGTCCTCTTTTGCTATTAATTGAATCTACTCACTCATTTCTGAATTCATTTCCATTCGTCCAGTGGCTCTTTATCAGGACATGTTTTATGTCTTCAGTGTTGTTTTTTTATTGTGAGTAGCGAGTGTCTTGTTGTTTGAGATTCACTATATGATACATTCACATACAGTACCTTTCAAAAGTTTGAGCACAGTAAGATTTTTTTTTTTAAAGAAATTAATACTTTTATCTAGCAAGGGTGCATTGAATTGATCAAAAGTCACAGACAATTCTGTTTTTCTCTAGTCATCAAAGAATCCTAGTCATCAAAGAAAATATATCAGTTTTCACAAAAATATTAAGCAGCACAGCTGTTTCCAACATTGATAATAATAGGAAATGTTTCTCAAATGATTTCTGATGGATCATGTGACTCTGAAAACTGGAATAATGACATTACAGGAATACGTTAAATTCTAAAATATATCAAATAGAAAACAGATATTTTAAATTGTATTATTCTTTCACAAAATTACTGTTTTACTGTATGTTTGATCAAATAAATGCAGCCTTGTGGACCAAAAGAGACTTATTCAAAAACATTAAAAAAAATTAATTATTCCAAACTTTTGAATGGTGGTCTACATCTGCTTTCACTGTATTATGCAATTTTTCCAACTCTATGAATGGATGCTAGAGGGCACCTCGGATGACCTCACAGTAGAGCCCTGCGCGGGACTGTTTTCTTAAACCCGCACCCACCCGCTCCCGCTGAATTTCTGACCAGGACCGCCTGCTCCCGCAACCTGCGTGTTCCACTCCCGCCCGCACCCGCAATGTTTGTGTCCACTCCCGCCCGCTCCCGGGGACTTTCTCTCAGAGCTTGTAAAAAATGTTGGCTACACAAATAGCCTACTCAAATATTCGTTCAACTTAACATCCAGAATAGCAGGCTTTAAAC